>QPKB01000096.1:0-87147 GCA_003546025.1 Camphora micrantha | reverse complement strand
GGGTTTTATGTTCTGAGTTTTAGGGACTGTGTAGCAATCTGAAATCAATATTCGCCCTAGATCATGGTTTAAAATTGTGGCTGCAAGTATAAGGGCATTATTTGGAAAACCTAGGAATTATTGAATGTCCTATAAAATAAAAGAACACAACAATTCAATATCCTCCTATATTGGCCCTGACCAAATTCACTCTAATTGGAGATTGGCCCACTTTTGGATTAATTAGTTTTATAAATATGATTAATCTAGAAGTGGGCGCCTACAATTAGAGTGAACTTTTCCCAGGGTCCAAGGATGAATATTGTGGTTAAAGTCATTGGTGCATTCGATCCAATATGGCATGAATTTTTTTGACCCAAAACTCTTTTCTAAAAATATAAAAAAAATCTAGAATATTGAAGAATGTTAGTATTTTTTTTATTAGTACACACTATAAAAGAAAAGTATCGCAACCCTAAGTAGTTGTAGAGCCAGGATTTTCTTACAGGGGTCAGGCAATTGGTTTTCCATTAACAATGGAAAAATTAAAAAAAAAACTATTATTTATTTTTATAAGATTTCAATTGAATTTATTGAGAAAATGAATTAATAACCTTTAATAGATGAATATATATGAAATTATTAAAAGGTGTATGAATATAAATAGCTATACCTATGTGGTTTTGTCACACAGGAATATATCTTGACTCCTTTGCAGTTTGGAACAGAGTGGTGGCAGAGAGAGAGAGAGAAGGGTTGAGAGAGAGAGAAAAGCTGACTCTTGGTGTGTAGACTGAAGGCAGTCTCACACAGTGCCTCTTCCAGAACAGATAAGAAAGCTAAGGGAGGAAACCTACTCAGTCTTTGTATCTAATCTTTCTCATCAGATATCCAAAGCTGAAGTAGAAACAATCTTTTGGAGAGCAGGGCGGATACAAGATGTCTTTATTCCTAAAGATAAGAGGGACAACAACAATAGGGGTTTTGCTTTTGTCAGATTTGCAACCCTAAAAGAAGCAAAGACATCAGCTGAAATGGCAAAAGGCAAAGGATTGGGTGGTAGGAAACTACAGGCTAACTTGGCTCACTTCAGCCCCAATAACAGAAAGAGCAGGGAAGAGGTAATCTCCAAAAGGGACTGGAAGGCCTTTAGGCAGTCCTCTTTTTGGGGTGGGGAGTACCACGCAGGAGAAGTTCAAAATCAGAGTAGTAAGTTAGGGGAAGAAGAAAGAAGTAACAAACCAGGTTCAGACATTGCTGGATGGATAGTGGAAGAAGACACATGCAAAAGGAGTGAGGGTAGCTCAGTGGGTAGTCAGGCAACAAAAAAGATTTCTAGTCAACAGCCTGGTGGGATTCTTGAAAAAGAAATCAGTCAACATTGAACAGTTAGAATCCTGGATCCAAAAGTGCAATGGACAGATACCTATAAAGCTGCAGAAGCTGGATGAACAGGTAGTTTGGTTGCAGTTATCTTCCTCAAGGGAGGTTGATGAGTTCCTCATCACAACAGCTATAGGAGACTCATCATCTCCATTCTCAATGATCGAGAGATGGATGGAAATACTGGGTACACCGCCGAACCCAATCTGGGTTAAAGTTAAAGGAGTCCCCCTTCAGGCTTGGCATGAAGGTTTGTTCAGGCTAATAAGGGATTGCACTGGTAAAACAGTCGAGGTGGATATAAGAACCAGAGAGATGGAGGCCCTCAAGGAGGGGAGGGTGCAGGTTTTGCTCAACAACTCTGCCTCTGCAAGTGCCAATCTAGGTGGATGATCTGAAATTCTTGGTAACAGTGGAAAGGGAGGAGGAAGGAGATAAACAGATGGGGGAAGAAGTAGGAAATGGATTGAGGCAAAAGGAGCAGCGGAGGGTAGGAGTTGCAGATGCAAAGATTTACAGGGCAAGAAGGAGGAAGAAGATGACGTCAGCCCAACTTCAAATTTCAAATCGTCCGCCCTTTTGCTGGATAGAGGCGGGCCAACTTTGAACCTAGATACAATGGGTCAAAATAGGTCTAGGTCTAGAGGATCCAAATTAAGAGAGAAATGTTTTAAAGGGCTAGGTCTCCACTCAATGCATGTTAGCGAAGAGGAAGAGCAGAGTCATGGCGACGAAGGAGAGTCGGAATCTCTGCGATATCGAAGGAAAGGTCCCCAGGAGCCAGCGAGTGAGCCAGAAGAGGAGGACTTCTCCGACGCAGAGGGGACTAGCAGCCAGGGAAGCTCTGACGAAGGAGAAAGCGGTGAGCAGGAAGAAAGGGATTTAAGGGAAAGGGAAGAAACTGTAAAGTGTTCGCTAGAGGGGGAGAAATCAGGGGAGAGATCTTCGACACCAAGATTTTCTTCCAGGGAAGGAGGAGCAAAAGGGAGCCGCAGAGGAGAAGAGATTAGAAAAGCGAAGGAAAATGGAGTCAATGATCTGAGCTGCCGATTTGCAGAAGAAACGTCAGGGAAGGGAGAAGGCTTCAAAGTCAAGGAAAAGGGATGCCGAGGAAAGGGATTGGCCACAGTGACTCCAACGAAAATGGTTTGCTACAGTGCCCTTTTCAGAACACCTACCAAGGATTCAGAGGGCAGGATCTCAGTCCATCAAAAGCGTGATGGACACAAGCTTTTGTTTGCGAAATGGGGATCCAGGTTAGCTCCCTCTTTGGGTCATGGAGGAGCAAAAGTCCTACAACCTGGCAGTCTTGCGGGAGAGGAGAGGGAGTCCAACTTCAAACAAGAGCGCTGGCACGATGAGGACATGGGCCTAGGTATGATGGGCTGTGGAGAGATACTGGGGCCAGGGGAGGATCCAAACAGCCAGGAGGGGAGCTCCTATGGGGAAGAAGAGACTGGCGACAAGCACTGGTCACCTCAAAAAATTATACACTGTGCCAAGTCCATTGGAGTAACAGTAGAGGGGATAGCAGAAGGGTGGAATCCATTAGTGAATTTTGTTCAAAGAAGGGAGAGCCAGAACATAATAGAAAGAAAGGGAAGCAAGTCCACAAGGAAGGAGGTCAGGGAATTGAACAACTTAAACTGTTCAATTAATTATGACAAATCCAAATCAAAGGAGTCAGAGGGTGGTATTACCTAGAAGAAAGGTGGAAAAATTCAGGGGAGTCTTCCAATCGTTAATGAAGGTGCTTTCATGGAATGTCCGTGGGCTGGGGGGAGTCTCGCACATACTAGTGGTGAAAGAGATGATCCGGAGTCAGAAGGCTCAAATAGTTATCTTACAAGAATCAAAATTAAAAGAAGTCTCTGAAAGGGTGGTGAAAGAGATCTGGGGAAGGAGGCAAGTGGATTGGGTAGCATTAGAAGCAGTGAGTGCAGCAGGTGGGTTGCTGACTCTATGGGACACAAGATCAGTTTCAGTGGAAAGAAGTTGGATGGATGTTTTTTTCTCTTTCAGTGCTGGTGGAAGACCTTCGGAATGATAAAAAATGGCTTTTGACCTCAGTTTATGGTCCTAATAACAACCATAGGAGGGAGGAGTTCTGGAGAGAGTTGGACATGATAAGGGGGAGATGGAGTGGGTCGTGGTGCATTGGGGGGGGGGGGGGGGGGGGTGGATTGGAACATAATTAGATTCTCCAGTGGAAAATTGAGAGGTAAAAATCTAACAGGAGAAATGAGGCGCTTTTCTGACTGGATCAACTATCATTCGCAAATGGGTGGAGCTTCTTTTACATGGTCTAATCATCAGAGCACTCCTGCCATGTCCAGGCTGGATAGGTTCTTGGTCACATTAGATTGGCTGGATACCTACCAAGAGGTTACACAGCTAGCTTTACCTAAGCCAATTTCCGATCACTGCCCGATTCTACTTGACTCGGACTGTGAAAGATGGGGACCTTCGCCCTTCCGCTTTGAACTTATGTGGCTAGAGGAAGAGCATTTATCTGAGCTGGTTCAGAAGTGGTGGAAGGAGATAAGCGTGGAGGGATGGGTGAGTTACAGGCTAGCCACAAAGCTGAAGCTGCTGAAAATCAAAATGAAAGAGTGGGCAAAAGAGCACTTTGGGGATGTGAAGCACCAAAAGTCTAAAATTCTAGCAGAAATTCAATCTTTAGATGGTAAGGAGGAGAGTGTTCCGCTGTCCTAGGAGGAAGAAAAGAAGAGACTGGACTTAAAAGAAGAGCTACAAAGAATTTTGAGGAAGGAGGAGATTAGAGGGAAACAAAGATCGAGATGCAATCGGCTAAACATAGGGGATAAAAATACGAAGTTCTTTCATCGAGAAGAAGGGTTGATAGAGTAACAAGCATAATGGATGGGAGGAAAATGTTGGAGAAAAAAGAGGAGATAATATCTCATATTATAGACTACTTCCAGTCATTGTACATTGATGAGGGTTGGGAAAGACCTAAGCTGGGAAATATAGCCTTCGACGTTATTGGGGAAGAAGAGGCGAATTGGCTGGAGAGGAATTTTGAAAAGGAGGAAGTCCGTCATGCGGTCTTTGATCTAGCAGGAGATGAGGCTCCAGGCCCAGATGGCTTTCCAATGGCCTTCTTTCAACACTTCTGGAAGATGGTTAAGAAGGAAGTGATGGACTCTGTAGGGGAATTCTCATAGAGGGGTAAATTGTCTAAAGGATTAGGGGCATCTTTCATCGCGTTAATCCCGAAAAAGAGGAGAATTGGGCATCAAAGATTACAGGCCCATTAGTCTTTTGGGATGCCTCTATAAAATCCTCACCAAAGTTCTAGCAAAGAGAATTTAAAAGGTTCTATCAAAGATTATTTCTAGTGAGCAATGGGCTTTTGTAGAGGGAAGGCAAATATTAGATGACATCTTGGTGGCCAGGGAATGTGTGCATTCTAGACTGAAGGAGAGGGTCCCGGGGATCAGTTGTAAGCTAGACCTGGAGAAAGCTTATGATAGGGTGGATTGGAAATTTCTTCAGTACATGTTAGGAAGAATGGGGTTTGGGGAAAAGTGGAGGAGGTGGATTCAAGAGTGTGTTTCATCAGCTTGGTTCTCTATCTTGGTGAAAGGATCCCCTAAGGGCTACTTTAAGGTATCGTTTGGAAAGGGGGGAAAATGTGGGGGAGGAAAAAAAAGGAGGAAAAATGGAGGGAAAATGCAAAATGAGGGTGTTTGGGAAGGGGGAGGGAAAGTGGGGGAGGGGAAAATGGAGTAAAAAAGAGTGTGGGGCCCACACAAAAATTTTCTCCCCAAAACCGGGGGGAAAAATGAGGGCAAAGGAGGGGAAAAGGGGGGAAATTACTAAACTGCCCTTTTTTCCAGTTGGAACTTTTGCCCAAGTAAGGATAAAATGGTCTGTATCCCTCTACTTCACAAACAAACAAAATTATACTTTTTCACTTTTCTTTCCCCTATTTTTTGACTTCCCAAACAAGAGGAGGTAAAATTAATTTCCCCTCCCCTCCCCCCTTCCCAAACATAGTGTAAGGCTAGAAGGGGGCTTCGACAAGTGAATCCCCTCTCTCCTTTTCTCTTCCTAATTGTAGCAGAAGCTCTGGGTAGAATGATAGAAAAGGCAGTGAACGTAGGATTGTTTGAAGGCTTCAGAGTGGCCATAAATTCCCGAACTATTAGCCACTTGCAGTATGTTGATGATACTCTTATTTTCTGTGAAGCAGAAGAAGACCAGGTTAGAAATGTTAAAGTTACAATCCTATGCTTTGAAGCGGTGTTAGGGCTTAAACTTAACTTTTCCAAAAGTGAGGTGATTGGGTTACGTACAGAAAAGCGAATGCTCCTTAGATGTTCTGAAATTCTGGGATGCAAAATTGGGGTTCTTCCAGTCTCATACTTAGGCATGTCACTGTGCTCGGGGCGGGTTACTAAATCCCTTTGGAATCCAGTTGTGGAGAGGGTAGAGAGGAAGCTGTCTACATGGAAAGCAAATTACTTATACATAGGAGGAAGGGTAACCCTCATCAAATCTGTTCTCTCCAATTTACCAGTCTATTACTTCTCCATTTTTAGATGTCCGACCTCCATTATAAAGAGAATCAAAAGGCTACAGAGAGAGTTCTTATGGCATGGTGCGAGTCCTAATAAGAACATTCATTTGGTAGATTGGAAGTCCATTTGTAAGCCGAAGGAAGGAGGCAGCCTGAGAGTTAGATCACTGAAGAAGATGAATCAAGCCCTTCTGGGAAAATGGCTATGGAGGATTGGAGATGGTTCACAAGGCCTTTGGAGACCGGTGTTGGAAAGGAAATACAACCTACCAAGGCATGGGTGGGATGTTCAGGATCCCCCTTGGAACTCATCTGTTATTTGGAAAGGCATCCTCTCGATTAAGAGACTTTTCTTGGAGAATATCAGGTACCAAATTGGATCGGGGGAGAGGATCCTTTTCTAAAAAGATAGGTGGATAGGTGAGAGAGCGTTGTGTTCTCAATATCCAGCCCTGTTTAAGTGTGCATAAAACAAAGAAGCAACGGTTAGCTCTCTCATTAGCACGATTGGAGGCCAGATGGTTTGGTATCCTACTTTTAGAAAGAAATTGAAGGACAACGAAGAATCCCAGTTCATTAATCTCCTTAATTCCCTAAAAAGTTTAACCATTCAAATCGGCAGAGTAGATATACTAAACTCTACCAGGGAAAGGAGTAGGCTGTATGGCATTTGGAAGATGGAAGCTCCCCCTAGGGTGCTTGTATTCGAGTGGCTTGCTTTAAGGAAAAGAATCCCTACTATGGATCTCTTGAGGAGGAGAGGGATGCAGATAGTGAATGGTTGCCCAATGTGCTTAAGGGACGAAGAATCCGTGGATCATCTCTTTCTCAATTGTAAATCAGCTCAGATGATTTGGATGGCTATAATAGGAGGGTTTGATTTCTATTGGGCCCTTCCTCATTCTCTCATCGAGCTTTTGCACGCTTGGAAGATCCCAATTGGGGACCCTAGAGGCAAAGTGATGTCGCGGCTTTCATTTTTAGCGCCATATGGACGATCTGGAAGAAAAGAAATAGGAGATGTTTTGAAGGAATTGCTTGTAATGAGAGCAGTTTGGTGGAGAAATCGAAGTTTTTAGTAGCTTTTTGGGAGTCTATTCTTCCTTCTTTTTGGGGATATTCATTAGATCAAATTGTGTATCACTGGAAAGAGGTGACCCTCTCTAAGACAGGGCCTTAGGTGGCTATTTTTAGGGCTTCTTTTGTTTTCCTTTTTTGCCTTTTGCTTTCAGTACTTCTCTCTTGTATAGTTTGCTCCTTTTAATGAAAGTAACCATTAAAAAAAAAATAAAATAAATAGCTATACCTAACTCATCCATAGGAGAGGATTCCCACTGAAAGGTCATTTTTGTAAGATACCATATACCATTCCAAAAGCTTAAACCGACGCCTATTACTTAGGCGATGTGGGTCGGGAGACTTTTCCAGCACTCCACCTCACGTGTAGGCCCAATAGCTTTCATGGATAGGCCTGTGTCACGTGGGCTACACAAGAACGACAGGAACGGGACCTGCTCTGATATCATATAAGATACTACATACCAATCCAAAAGCTTAAGCTCATAGGTGAAAGGCCCAAACAGGTACTTGGGTGATGTGGGATGTAGGACTTTTCCAACAATTTTGACACTAATTTTATTATCACGATATTGTGTATCAAGCCCCATGTATCCAACTCGATTGTAAATTTTATTTGGATCTATAGTCAAACCATTGCCCTATTCACACATCAAACAGCCTACCCGATGCACATTTGAGTCGATTGCCCCTCTCTGGCGTTGCTTCAAGCTAATTCAGTTTCTAGCCACCCGTAGTCTTTGGAGGTCATGGATCTATTTAATGGTTTGGAATTTGGATTTAGAGAATTCATTGAGTGGCCCATAATATCAAATGATGGACTAAGAGAGCTGAAAATAACGACCTCCATTGGTTTGTCGTTGCAACACTTGATGAAAAAACGCAAAATTTCACCCCTCAAGACTTAAAGGATTTTGATGATCGATGACTTGACGATAGACAGCTCGTGATTGAGCTCAAACAATAATGGCATTATCCAATATCCAGTGGTCAAAATTGTCTAAATATTGTTCACCTTATTTAAAAGGGGGGCCACTGTAAAGATAGCTTGATGAGGATTATCAATTTAGAGAAACAAAAAATGAAGAGCAGTCTTTTGTTCTAAGGACTAGAAAAGTACATCCTACATGACACTTCCCTATAGGAGTTCCCTCTAACGTCCAATTGTCAAGGAGTGTTTGGTGATGTGTAAGTCGTATGAATATCAAACCCATTTACCCTTTATATGGAGGTTTTGTAAATACTATGGGACCTTTTTCTTGAAACTGCACTAAGCGGTATGCCCCCGCCCTTGTCCCTAAGGCACATCATCCGGTATCACTGTCTTGTCTGAAATTGTTTAAAGTTTGTTCAAAATTAAATAGATTTACGTGTATATATATATTAAAATAAGTGGAAATTTAACATATTTTGTAGAATGCAACTATAATTATAATCTATCTATTCGTGCTAAGAAACAAGTACTCAATTAGAAAGCAAGTTATGAATTTCAAATATGTTATAACTTTTTAAGTTGAATAGTGCACTTACAAGAAGATTAAATAACATTAACATTAACATAAAGTAATGGACA
Organism: Camphora micrantha; assembly: GCA_003546025.1. NCBI lineage: Eukaryota > Viridiplantae > Streptophyta > Magnoliopsida > Laurales > Lauraceae > Camphora > Camphora micrantha. The sequence continues at coordinate 78,589 of QPKB01000096.1, read as the reverse complement.
TTTACCTAATTTGGAGGAGGCTTGGATGTTTAAGAGGCAAAGTTCAATACCAGGTGCAGTGATACCCAGGCTCAACATCATTTTTTGGAGCTCATAATAACCAAACTCCTGTGGTGGCAATGGAAAGAAGCCTTGAGATGACGATGTCTCCATTGTAGATTGAGATGATTGGGGTTGTCATAATAATATTTGTGGGGGGCATACATAGTATAGTCAGATTGTAGCTGTACTCGGGCACCTCTCACAACTGTGTTAATGGAACTATTGGCATTTATGGTGGCCAATCTAGGTAGTAGCCATACATGGCTTGTTTGTAGCCGACATCACCCCCATAAGTTCCTTTTCGTATTTCATAATTGCCACCACTAGTCTCTGCTTGAGGATTTGGCCTGTGAGGGACATGTCTTTCGTAGCCACGGCTTGAATCGATTTCAGTAACAGCAGGAAACTGTTCCACTAGCTTCATTTTCTGTTTTTTGGTTGATTGGGCCTGGGGGGGGGTTCAAAATTCTGATTTTCTTTAAACATCCATCCGATTCTGAAGTTTGAGTTGTGAGGGGTTCAATTCAATCAGTCATGTAAGATTGTTCAAATCGCATTAGAATATTTAAATCATACACCACATGACATGTTCATAAGCACAAGCATCAATTAACTTAAAGTTTAAACCATTATTAAATTAAATAACTAATAATAATCCATAATTGTAATTGTCAACTAAAACGACCAACAATGGTCTTATTACAAATCCTCAAATAAAACTAAATCAAACTAATTAAGTAAATCTTTTGCGGAATTTATAATAGTCCAGAGCATTATCCGTGTTCCACTTAGCATCATCCCTTAGAAAATCTTCATGACTCCACCTGTTGCAGCGTCACTGGCAACCCTGAGTCTAGGGCACACAAGGAAATGAGAGAGATTGACCTCAGTCTTGAAACATTTCTCACATCCATTAAGGTCCGACCTATTTTGTCGAACATCCTGATCTTTATTGTTTCCATTTCCATGTTTACCAATCCTGCATTGTTTCCCGTAAGAATAGATCAACCAGCATAGGGTGTATAGAATCATACAAATCTCTACTCGCACACTCGCACACATATCTATGCATGTGGTGACCGAAAGTGATTACTCGCCATCTAAGCCCGAGCTTTGTGACACACTCGATCGCTCCGGTTCTGATTCTTTTACTTTCTTCTCAAGTAATTCTGCTTCCTGCAATTCCTTTTTAGGTGACCATGTTTCTTTTAGTAATAACACTAGAATTTGCCTTTTCCTTGCACTTTGGAGGATTACGTTTTTCAGATCCTTCGGTGCAGTTCCTTTCGTTGCATGACTCAAATCAGTTGTCATGTATAAGCTTTCGAGCTTTTGCCCAAAGTCCTAGAGCAGTTTGTTCATCTACTACATCAAGTAATACATCTTCATGGAGGTTGTCATTTGAAATTTGTCTTCCTCTTCCATATCTGTTAAATTTAAAGAAGGGCTACAGACTAAAAGTAATAGTGAAAAGAAACAATAGTACCGATCTGCAGTCTTGTAGAAAAACTGTATCCTTCTGGAATCGACAGAAATCAGAGACAGAAGTTCGTGACCGAGGCACGTCAGGCGACGCTTTCTTTAGGACGAGTTCCGCCCTTCCAAGATAAACCCTGATGCGAAGAGGATCTATGCAGAAACTGCCTCCAGGGTACAACGGCCTTCACAGATCAGGCTTTGTCACACACCAAGATCAGATCAATCTCCAAGAACCACAGAATGCTCACGAAAAGAGAAGGGAAGAAAGAACATAGAAGTATTTTTTCTATTTTTTTTTTACCCAGACCATGTAATTTTATAAGAGAAAATAATGTTGAGCCATAATTAATCATTATTAAACCAACAATTAATCACAACGTTAAACATCATTAATATTATAGGCCGCAACGTTTAGCAAACAACTAAAACTAATCAACTTTTAAAACTGTTTTAATAAAGCAATTAATAAAAACTTTTTTAGAAGTAAAAAAATGAATTGAAATTTCTGCAAAAGCAGACCATATCTATATCATAGTATGGGTCCCTCCAGGCCAGGTTGGGCTGGATTTGCACCCCCCTGTGCGCGATATACCTGCAGGATGTGCGTCACGGACACACGCTCGGTTAAACGTTTTTCGGACCCAGAGCCCTGGGTCGAGCGGGACTCGCGTGCGCGCATACGGCTCATGGTAAAAGGTTTCAATTGTTCTAATGTGTATAGGAAAGGGAAAAGCATATAAAGCCACCTTAAGAAGTGAACTTTAGCAATGTGGGATGCCAAGTTCTTAAGTAGCCTTTGCTTCCCACATAAAGCAAAACAGCAAAAGACAAAACACCTTTTTCAAGTCAAACCTTTGAATTTTTGAAAGAACTTAAAAAAACCCCAACAATCTCCCCTCTGTTTCAAAATATTCAATGAGAATTATACTCGTAAGGTGACAGAGCTTGAACCTTACTGTCATGATATATTTTTTGAACTTTTAGGAGTTAAAGTGACCAGAGTATTGAACTTCAACTCTTTATATTGGTTCAAACATACATCAAGTTTAATATACTTTGAGTTTGTAGGTTAGCACTTTACGGCCATGCGCTTAATCCTGATTTTCATGAGTGCTCTAGAGAATCTACCCAAATTCTCATAGGAAGCGGCCCCACTTCTACACTCATATAGGTGAGTCTATGAAGAGTGCTCTTGCAGCTTTGCACCCCAGCATATAGGCTATAGATCTCATTAAGGACTAAATCCAACCTCATTCACTACAAGTTTTGTACCAACAAATAATCTCACACAATAGGGATGAGTACTCTAAATGTCAGTACTTTATATCATCATGATAGCTTGTTTTTCCCATTGAACCTAGTTCTCGGGATCTCCGGTCATTAGGTTGGATTACCGCTATTGATGATTTATGGGCTTAAGATCCATCCCTTTGGTTGTTGTTTTTTATCTTTTCTCTTGGAAGGCCTTTTGTCAAAGGATCTGCTAAGTTGTCCTTTGATTTTACATAATCAATTGCAATCACTACTCCACCGAGTAATTGTCTCACATAGCTATGTTGCAATCTTACTTGTCTAGACTTTCCATTGTATGTGGCGTTGTGTGCATTTATAATTGCTGTAGTATTATCACAATGAATAATAATAGGAGAAATAGGTTTAGTCCACAAAGGAATATCAAATAATAAATTTCTAATCCATCGGCTTCCGTAGTAGCGGCTCCCATAGCCAAGAATTCTGAATCCTTAGTGTATTGAGTAATTGTAGCTAGTTTTTTTTTTTATTTCCAAGATATTGCAGCACCTCCCAACGTGAAAATATAGCCACTGGTAGACTTAGAATCGTCTAAGTCCGTGTTCCAATCAGCATCACTGTAACATTCAACTACAATTGGAAAACTAGAATAACACATTGCATAGTCTATAGTATGCTTTAAATATTTAAGTACTCTAGATACAGCATTCCAATGTTCAACACCAGGATTATTAGTGTATCTACTTAATTTGCTCACAGCATAAGCTATATCAGGGTGAATATAGTTCGTAGCATACATTAAACTACCAATCACACTAGCGTAATCAAGTTGTGCTACACTATCACCATTATTCTTTACTAATTTAATACTTGGATCGAAAGGAGTGGACACTGGTTTACAGTTAAAGTGATCAAATTTTTTCATCACTTTTTCATTCTAATGTGACTGAGACAATTTAATTCCAGTGTCGTCTCTAATAATTTTGATTTCCAGTATTACACTTGCTTCTCCTAAGTCTTTCATATCAAAATTATTGAGACAAGTGACTTTGTTTCTTTGACACAATCTAAATTAGTTCCAAAGATCAACAGATCATCAACATATAAGCATCAAAATTATTGTAGATTCACCATAAGTTTTATGATAAATACATTTTTCAGCCTCATTTATTTTGAAGCCATTTGAAAGAATAACCTCATTAAACTTCATATGCCACTGTTTTGGTGCCTATTTTAATCCATATAAGGACTTTAACAACTTACACACCTTATGCTCTTGTCCTTTTATTTCATAACCCTCTTGTTGATACATATAAATCTCCTCCTGTAGATCACCATTTAGAAAAGTTGTTTTTACATCCATCTGATGAATATAAAAATTATACACAGCAGCTATAGAAATAAAAGTCCTAATGGAACTTATTCTTGATACAGGTGAAAAAGTATCAAAGAAATCTACCCCTCCTTTTGCCTAAAGCCTTTGGCTACTAGCTTGGCTTTGTATTTCTCTATTGTTCCATCAAGTCTTAGTTTTTTCTTAAGAACTCTTTTGCACTCTAAAGGTTTGGTACCTGAAGGTAAGTCAGCTAGTTCCTAAGTATGATTTGCTAAAATGGATTCTATTTCATCATCTAATGCTTCCTTCCAAAAGGCAGCATCATGGGCAGACATTGCCTCCTTATAACTAGATGGGTCCTTTTCTATTAGATAAGTCTCAAAGTCAGGACCAAAACCAATGGATGTCTAGAATTCTTGTAGATGAGGGAGGTTTAGATGTAATCCTAGTTTTAAAAGGAAAAACATCTTCAAAGAAGTCTGCATCTCTAGACTCAACTAGAGTTTGGTCTCCAATTTTTAGGAATCTATAGGCAGTACTATCTTGTGCATAACCTATAAACACACATTCCCATGAGTGGGTCCTAACTTGGGCTTTTTGGGGTCAACTATCCTAACATGGGCTAGACAACCCAAACTCTAAAATATCTAAGGTTAGGCTTTCTTCCCTCCCAAATTTCAAAGGGTGAACAGTTAGTTTTAGAATGTAAAATTCTATTTAAGATATAACAAGAAGTCAGCAAAGCTTCACCCCATGGATTTTTTGGACAGCCGGATGAATTCATCATGCAATTAACCATTTCAATCAAAGTCCGATATTTTCTTTCTGCTATCCCATTTTGTTGAGGTGTGTAAGGAGAAGTAGTTGTTCTTTTAATTCCTTTGGATTCACAGAAGTCCAAAAAGTCTTTTGAAGTGTATTCACCATCTCTATCACTTCTAAATTTAATTACTTTTCTATTTAATTTATTTTCAACTTCAGACAAATAAATTTTTAATTTAGATAAAGTTTCGTCTTTAGATCTAAGTAAATATACATAGGTATATCTAGAGAAATCATCAATAAAAGTAATAAAATAGTATTTTCCATCTCTAGTCATAGTGTTACTTAAATCACATATATCAGAATGCACTAACTGAAGTAACTCAGTTTCTTTCCACTTTATGAAAAGGCTTTCGAGTAATTTTTGATTGAGAACATATTTCACATTTCTTATTTTCGTCTTTGTATTTCTCAATCAATCAATCATCACTCATATTTTTTAATTTTTAAAATTAATATGTCCTAGTCTACCATGCCAGTCAAAAACAGAAGCAACTATGTAAGCAAAAGAGGATGCATTATTATTGATTACATTTAACTTAAACATACCATCATAAGCATAAGCTTTACTAACAAAAATACCTTTTTTACTGATTACCAACTGATCAGACTCTATTACCTGCTTGAAGACAGCTTTGTTGAGAAGAAAACCAAAAACTAAATTTTTTCTCATCTCTCGAGCATGAAGCACATTCAGCAATATCACAGTTTTTCCGAAAGTGAATTGAAGTTCAACCTTCCCTTTACCAATTACTTGTGCAGTAACGGTAGTTCTCATAATAAGCTTGTAGTCTTGCTTGACCTCCTTATAGGTATTAAACAGACCTCTATCAAATGTAACATGTGTGGTTACACCTGTGTCAATCCACCATCCTTCGCTGTTTCCTGTGCTAAGTGTGTTTACTTCAGAAATGACAGCAACAAAGTATTCTTCAGTGATATTGGCTTGACGCTTATTGGATTGGGACTGTTGTGGGAGCTTCTTCCGGTGGCGGCATTCTCTTGCAAAATGACCTGGTTTCCCACAAACAAAACAGCCACCCTTTGTCTGTGGCTTGTTTGACCCATGGTTCTGATGTTTGATTGAAACTTTTTTCTGATTCTGGTTAAGTTTTTTATTTTTGAAAAAAAAGGATTGCTTTTCTTGTTCCTGCCCAGATGTTGATCAAATTTTCCTTTCTTTTCACCATCACCTGTTGGTTCAACCACATTAATTTTTCCACTATTTTCAGGTAGATTTTTCTAATCACTTATCCTGGCTTCTTCTTCAATCCTCTAATAGCGCTGGAGGCGCTCTAGTGAGTAATCCCTCCGTTTATGCCTCAAAGTTTTTTTAATATCCTTCGAAGTTTATGGCAGTTTCTCAATTATTGTTGCTACTTGAAACTGTTCATCAACTCGAATCCCTTTTTTGACAATTTCATTTACCAAAGTCTGTAACTCATGTACTCGAGGAAGAATGGGTTTATTGTCTAGTATTTTGAAATTTAAGTACTGACCCACTGCATATTTTTTTGCCCTAGATTCCTATGTTTTATACTTCTTATCAAGGTCTTTCCAGAGTTCTCTTGCAGTTCTGGCATCAGAGTAAAGATTATAGATGTTGTCTGCAACTAGGTTTAGGATATGGCCTTTGCACAAATAGTCATCTTCTTTACATTTTTTTGTGCATATGAACATTCTAGTTTCTCTTCACGATCGGGACATAGTTCAGTTAAAACATATGCTACTTTCAGAGATGTTAACAGAAATAAGACTTTCTGTTGCCATCGTCAGAAGTTGGATTCGTCAAAACTATCCAATTGAACTAAGTCCTGATGCATAAACTTAATAGTGAAAAGAAACAATAGTACCGATCTGCTGTCTTGTAGGTGATGCTTTCTTTAGGACAAGGAGTTCTGCCCTTCCAGGATAAACCTGCCCGTAGGATACAACGGCCTTCACAGATCAGGACACAGAATAAACCTGCCCGCACACCAAGTTCAGATAAATCTCCAGGAACCACAAAAGTAGGCCATATCTATATCAGATATGTAAGGCATATGTGGAGCGACAAATTTAGACATGTAAGGCATTCTCCAAGGCCCATTCAATTATATGGAGATTTCAATTACGACCTGGGACAACTTCCCAGATCGCTTCAACGTTGGTCCACCCCTACTCCAAGGCTCCATTCAAATTCCATGGTTCTTAAAAAATAAAAAATAAAAAACTCCATGGGTTTTAATTTTGGACCTAGGATGGTCACCCTAGGTCCTTTCAACCTGCCTGCACTCATCCGCTCAGCCACTAACATGATGAAATGCTTGTGGGCCCATCGATTCCCCATCTTGTGATGGAACCAGCGGATCGAAAGATCCCCCTTACACCTACTTGTGTATAGTGACAGAGGCTTGGACGATGATCTTAACAACTTGACCAATGGCTGATAAGTTTTCACGGTCCAAATGAGTCAACGATTGATCCAATGGTCCAATCCATTTGGATGGGTCCCAAACTTAAAATCAATGAGACAACTTGATCAATGGTTAATAAATTTTCACTGACCAAAACAAGTCAATGGTTGATCGAATGGTTCAATCCATTTGGATGGGTCCCAAGCTTAGAATCAATGACTTTAAAAGGGATTCTATTTTATAGTCCACTCGAATGCGACACTGTATGAGTTCCACTAGGCATTTCCACATGTGAGCTAATGAGTGCATGAGGTTAGGAGAGGAATCTCTCTCTCTCTCTCTCTCTCTATATATATATATGCCTCATATGTGGGAATTCTCAAAACCGCCCCATTTTGAAAGGGTTATTTATGCCCCTTTTGATTTGTTCAATTAAATGATGCCACCTCACTCGATAGTAGTAGAAATAATGTTTAAGATATTGGAGGGAAAATAGGAAAAATAGAGAAGATAAGAGATTGGAGAGAGAAACCAAGAGAATAGGGAACCATGGTATGGAGTTTTGAGAAAAACTTTTTTTGAATGCATCTATTATTTAAGAGATTGGAGAGAAGGTAGGAAAGAAAGCATTAGAAAGAGAAACTCAAGAGAATTGGGAACCAGTGTAACGGAGATTTTTTTTTTTTTTTTTTTACCCACATTGGACCCACCATGGGATAATGAAAATATCAAAAAAAAATACCAATCAATCCTAATAAGATTCACTACAAATTGGGTCCACCTTGAAATTATAAAAATATCCAAGTTTCTTATAATCATCAATCTTAGGTTGGGTTGTTTGTGGACCCCACTAAGAACCATCATGAATTCTCACCTCAGTGAAATTAAATTTTTTTAGCTTTTTTAGTGATCATTTAATATTGGGCCACCTATGAAAATGCAAACTAATCTCATACGGTAGGCATGCCTCTTGCTAGACGAAATGTGATTTGGAAATATCGTAGGCCACCACCTTCTGAAGTCTCACAAATTTCTCTCTGCGCGCCAATTAATATGGTAGTATATCCGGAGTTAATTATCATTCTTTATTGAGCTATTTTAAAGCCTAAAAGTTTGGTAATTAGTTATGAAGGAGTTAACTACTTTAACTTTAAAGACTGTAGATAAAATTGATTTAATTGGATGAAAAAAAGGGAGTAGAGATGACAAATGCCCATGGGATTTTCTCGCATCCCTCATATATATATATTTATATATATATATATATAGTTATGCTACAAAACTCCTCGGGTGTTTTTCACAAAATAATGCATGTCTTTTAGCCAATGAAAGTGTGACACGTGTCATCAAGATACACTTATCCATTCTCTCCCCTAAATATTCTCCTACAAATGTGGATCTTTTATAGATTCTCTTAAATCATTGGCTATTAAATAGGGGCAGAAACTCCCCCTTTGAGATATGGGAGTTTTTGAGAATTTCTCATATATATATATATATATAGATGCTCCAATGTGAGATATCTCTCACCTTATATGAGAGATTGGGTGGGGGCCCTCGCATCCATATCCAATGCCAACAACTTAAATGTGGGTGCCCCCACCTTTATCTCTCATATAAGGAGAGAGATATCTCCCATAGGAGCATCTCCCATATATATATATGGGTCAAGCTCTCCTAAACTTAAGCTTATGATAAGATTCCGTAAGCTAATGCTTCTTGGACCCACCCTTAGTCCATCCAAATGGACCGAACACATGACCCCCCTTTAATTACGCGTCCACCAACTTTTGGTCAGATCCGAATTTACTGAACTGTTGAGTCGATTGTGTACTGATTTGAATGGATGGTTGACCATTAAACTTTTGGTGCCTAGATAGAGATGATAGAAACTACAACTTGGGCATATTTTTTGCAAATAGGAGGGTCCCAAGGGGTCCTTGAAATACCCCCCATCCCCATGTAGGCCCCACCACACAATTGAACTTACCTCAGCTTACCTTATCCTAAGCTTCAGCTTAGCAGAGCCTGGCCCAATATATATATATATATATAGACACAAAGGTGGCGATGTGGATGGCCTTGTGGGGCCTGTCTAGGGCACCATGAGTTATGGGGGAGGTGGGGATAAAAAAAATCTAGAAGTGACCTACGTTTGGTGGGGGGGGGGGGGGGCGGGGGGCGGGGCATGTTTTATGCATCATACGTGTGGATGATTCTGATAGGTGATAGGTGGGCCCAACATGCTACCTCATTAAATAATATGTTATGAGATGTATGTACAATATCATTTACCATATATTCTACTAAGATGTACCTCTCATGGATTTGCAAGAGAGGTAATCTTTTTACCACGACGTGGGACACCCCATGAAAATCAAACCCCTTCACACTCAGCAACCCCCAATGAATTAGCATTTACCTTAATTTGGCACTAATCTGAATAATAATTACCTTCAAATTAAATTTTATGAAAAATATATATATTTTGCAATATTCTGCTAAGAGGTACCTTCACTTACATGAGAAGTACCCTTTTTACTACTATGTGGGATATTCCATGGCAAATCCAGCCCCCCACACTCACTAATCCCCCCATAAATTATCAGCTATGGTCAAATCCCACCAAAACTAACCTATTAATAATCTAGAGGATTTTACGGACAAAAGCTCCATAGGACCCTATACCACTGATGAGGTCCCAGAATCACTGTATAGACGGGAGGGGTTCTCTTGGTGCGTTTTTATCTTCTTTTTCTTTTTTGTCATTTAGCGATATGGTCGATATCGACCATTCTGTCAGTCAGGTTTTCTTCAATATGAAACTGTCTTATTTGCTGAACACAGCAACAAAATGGTCGATATCGACCATATCACAAAAAAAAAAAAAGAAAAAGAAAAAAAAAGATGAATCCATAGGTCCACCTGCAGATCCTTCACCCTCGCCTCCTCTCACTCCCCTTAGGTCGTGTTAGACAAATCAAGTTCCTCGTTTTCCATTTTCTCCCTTTCTCCTCTACCTATTTGGATTCATTGAATCTCTCCCCCTCTCTCTCCTTTTATTCTCCCCTCCTTCCCTTTCTCTCGATGGCATTTCATCGAACATGTCATCTTCGACCTTCTCCTACCCTCGCTGCGTTTGCACAGATGAAGAAACCCAAACCCCCTGTGTAAGGAGCCGTCCCTAGAAATACCTAGTGGGACCCAATTTGACCAAATCAACCATAGGTTATCCTATTTAATAGGTGATTGGTATGAGTAGTTAGTTATTTCCATTAATTAAGCTTTGTTTATAGGGGTAAGACCCTTGTGAGATCAATAGTGGTTTCTTTAGAATTAATTAGCTAATTAGAATCCCTAATTGTAATCTTAATTATGGATAAGTTTCCCTTAGAGAGTTGTGCAATTAACCTTAGAATAACCCAACTACCTATGGCCTAACCCATTAGCCCATTAATTATATGAGGGTACTCTAGTCCTTCCAACCACACATTTTCCCTCCTTTTTGGAAATCCAAATACCTTAAATGACCTTGGCCTCCTTTATTATCAACCAAGTAAACATGAGAACTTTTGTCATTATAAATAGCCTACCTATGTCGCCCTTGGCCTTTATTCACAACCACTCATTGGAGGATACTTTAGTCATCAAATGTGAACACCTAAACTACCCTGGTTTTTATCATTTAATTCTATCAGCAACCAAAGACCCTTTTGTCATTCCATTTTAACCTTCCCTAAATACCCCCATCCTTATCCTAAACTTACACTAGCAAGAGAGGGTATTTTAAACTATAACCTAACCAATTCCTATAAAAGAAACCCCTTTCATCTCTCCCTCTCATTTCACTACAATTTCCCTCCCATCTCTTTCTCTCAAGTTAGAGATTGAGATTTCTCTCTCTAGATCTTAGCCCTTCAATTAGTAGAAGCAAGAGCCTCATCTACATCTAGCCATCTATAAGCTAAGGAGCTCATCCCATCTCCTAGATCTCTCTTCTTTCTCCAAGTAAAGGTAATCCTCATTCCCTCTTTCCAATTCCCTTGTAGTGTAGTTCTTTATCTTAAAATTCCCTTTCTTATGCATTTCACTCTTTGGGAATGGGTGTAAAGATTGTAGATTCAACTATTGGGGTGATCTTAGAGCTATTGAAGTGAATCCAAGCCATTTGAGGAGCCTTCTTCCTAATTAGGCAAGTAGACATGCTTAGATTCTTTAACTAAATTGATTTATATATTTAGATTGTTAATTATTGTCTTTTATTGTTATTTGGCATGATTTCTTTATTTGGATGATTGTATGGATGCTATGTTGTATAGATCATTCTCTTTCTATGCTCTTTGTATATGTTTTGGCTATTGATGGATGTGAATCCCCCATTTGGAAGATCAATGGCCCATTTGTGATGGAATCATGATGTGGGAGGTGTGTTTGATGTTTGGAGATGATTAGTGTAGATCTGGGATGGATTTGATAGAGTTTTGGTGGAAAATGGAAGATGATATAATCTTGATTTTCAGGGTTTCGTATATACCCAGTCGACCAGGTCACTCAGGATGTCGACCGGGCACACAGGGGGGCTTCCCCACAACTGGGAGCTGAATTCACTCTCAGGGTACAGAACCTAGTGTACCCGGTCGACCGGCCACACTGTGGAACCCCCCATCTGCTAGATTTCTGATACAATGTCTGCAGTGTACCCGATCGACTGGGGACACTACAGACTGTGTTTTCTGACTCTCAGTTAGCTCTCCACTTCCACAGAGTACCAGGTCGACTCGTAGACTCATGATGTCGACCCGGTACATTGTAAATAGTGATTTCCCAGATTTAGTTTCCTTTTATGATATGATCATGTGTGGGCCTCGTTGACCTTCCATTTGGACTGCTTGGGATACGCTAGACATGAGTCAAGGGCCGGGCTTAACCTTGCCTCGTTTAGCCGCCGAAGTAGGGTCTTGGGTTGTAAATGGAACATAATTCAATGGTTATGGATGTCCTATGATGCTAAACACCTATAGGGGCACCAATGATACTTAATAAGCATTTTAGGACTCCGTGATCACTGTCTTAGGTGAAGTGGGACCCTGGACCTAAAGAGAGGGGCAACGATTACCAATGAATTGAAACATGTGATACTTTTATTGTTGAGAACGGACACTATGGCCGGCTGGTAGGTCCGAACCTTGGATATTAGCCTTTTGAGGCATTATAAATTAGGGCATTGCACTTAGGCTCTGATCCATGATCACGGTCCGTATTGGATGAAATGTCGGGACATTGCACTTGAAGTCCTGACTTGTAATATTTGGAACTTAATGGTAGATACTGATAGACGGATTGTATAATGAGATAATACTAATTAAGCGTATAGAGAAGCGGAGTTTACAAGGGTATACATAATTAACTGTTGGGAATCACAAGGATGGATTAGTTATATCCGAATTCCGTGCCTCGTACCCTTGACTATTATCATCTCATATTAAGGATAATAAGGCTATCCAGTTCGAAGTACCCCCACCTAGTGGTCTGTAGGATTTGTGGATGTACGATTGGTCTGCCGAGGAATATGAGGCCGGCATGGACATTGATATTGAGATATGGTTTGGATGACATAGTAGGTATTGTGTGGGAAGGGTACTAAGATCGCTGGTGCTCGAATCGAGTGTGTGGATGGATATTGATGTTGATCTAGTACATAAGACCAATGGCTGGGACTTGGTCGTGGCTATGGATATTGTCGGTTGAGATAACACGTAAGACCAATGGCTGGGACTTGGCTGTGGCTATGGACATTGATAGACTCTTGTACACTCCTATTTGATGAGACATCAACAATGGGTGGCTATGACCCCCATGGTTGATGTCCATCGACAGTTGTTAGGACATCGACGATGGGCTGGCTTTGACCCCCCACGTTCTTGTACTTCAACTATGGACCTACCTTGAGTGCTCCTATATCTGTATGTATATTGGGTGTATGAATATTATGTATTATGGATGTCGTTGCTTAGTGTCTTTAACTGCCGACATTGATATGGTTGGATCTAGATACGATGGCTACGGGCTACTTTCATGTGTTACTTTTGTTACCGGTGACTCTGATATGCTTGTATGATTTATATGATGTCTTGATGATGATGGCTTCTCTTATCTACCTGATATACTGTATCAAACATCTGTTATATTCCTATCCCGATTATCGTTCACGCACTACACTCCACACCATTTTTGTTGCGCTCTGATATTATATATTATTATCGAGATACTAATCTCGCAAGTACAACTGAGATCAGGTATGGTCTTCTTCCCTATCTATTAATATATGGTATTGCCATCTAAACATGTCTATTTGCCTGGCTTATCGAGCCTGATCCAATCCTCGGTGTTTTCAGGTATCTTCTCTTCCGCTTTCTTTGATTGGTGGTTTGCTTGGCGGTTGATCCGTTGTCGTAGGGTTTGGAGAGTGATGCAGTTGGTGCATCGAGAAGCGTCTATCACATAGATCTCTATTCTTTCCTTTTCTGGTAGCTGACCGTGTTGGCCTAGGATTCTAGTTAGTTTAATTATGGAAAGTACCTTGTAATCCCTTAAAGTAAAATAAAATTATAGGGCTTTATCCATTTACTTGCTCATATGAGATTTACACTTGATTATATTATTGGATTTTCCGCATCTCTCGGGTACTTCCGCGTAGCGTCCCGAGATTCGAGGCGCCTGGATTTTGGGGCGTTACACTCTGGACCTTCAACAACATTCTCCAATGCCATAAATCGAGCGACTTCCTCATCTCCCTCACCTACTTCTCCATCCCTCTCGAGCTCTTCAACTTCGTCTCTTGCTCCTCCATCTTCCCCTTTCGATGGATCTTCCTCCAATTCGGCAAGTTCATTGCCCTCTGCGGCCTCACTCACTTCCGCAACGTCTTCGCCTACTCACCTCACTCATTCCATCTCATGCTCTCTCTCACAATCCTAACCCCATCCACCGCATCTATCGCTCTAGAGCAGCACCAACAACCAAGAAAGAAAAACCTAGTTTCTATTTAGGTTTTGCAAATCGAGAGCAACCACCATAAAATGGTCGATATCGGCCATATCGCTAAATGACAAAAAAAAGAGAGACAAAAACACACGAAGAGGACCCCTTCCGTTTATACGGTGATTCTGGGACCTCATCAGTGGTATGAGGTCCTATGTGGCTTTTACCCGTAAAATTCTCAATAAGCTAACACACAAAAATCAATTATTAACTATTAATTAGAATTGTTTATAATAATCATACAAGAAAACCAGGGATCTCACAGTGGAGGCGGGTGGGCCCTATGAAGCTTTATGATCAAAGGTGCACATGAGGATTTCTTTTTATATAAGCATATATAATTATTAGCATATATAATTATCATTGGAGCTCCATTAAAGAAGAAAATAATATCAAAAACAAGCACCACAAAAGAATGCTTTTATGCAACCCATTTCAAATCATTCAACAGAATATAATCATGTATGATCAGCACATGTCAAACCCAAAACATCTCTATGAAAAAATATATCCGAAAGAAACTAAATGATTAATATCTTTTTTCCTCATTGTGTTTGGCCACTGGTTGATGAGTGCAGGTGCCAACACCACTCAACAATGAGTGGGTTGGCCATTAATCCCTTCAAAAGTTAGATATTCCATTGAAAAGTCTTGATGTGGATATATGTCTACCAGTCTTCAAAGTTCCTAGTCATCCAAATAATTCTACCCAAAGAAAAAAGTCATGCAAAGGAGACCAAAAAAACAAAAAAACGTGGGATGTTCCCTGCACTAGTTCAGTAGTACCTAATTTGATGAAGATATATCTTCAAATAAGACGAAAATGATTTTGTAGACTTTTCTCACGCCGCCTTGCATCACGTGAAATACTACTGTTCACAGTCCTCACTAGTCACCAGACATTTTACCTCTATTGGCGTGGATGATCAACTTTTTTTAAATATAAGCCGATGAAACTTACCAGAAAAAAATTAACGGCTAAGGAAAATACTGTACTCCTACTGTTTTATCAGTAGGAGAAATGTCGCATAGATCTAAATATATTCTCCATTTATATTGATCACATGTAAAAAAGCATTTTTTTTCTTTTAAATGTGGACATTTCCCGTTGTCGTTAATAACTTACTAGTAACCACTGCTGTTTTCTTGCATAGCAAACTAAATATTTATACATAATTAAAAAGGTAGTTATGAGTTTATGAAAAGTAAAGAGGTTATGAGAGTGCTTTATTTTTGTGATCCAAGAGCAAAATGACTTAGAATGAGAACAAAAAATCTGAGGTAAAAAGGGAATACATAAGGTGTGATGAAAAAGAACTTTTACAAAATGGAATAAGTAGAACTTGCAAAAATGGAGAGTGGACGTGAGTAGTTTGATGAGATAAAATGATAAGAGGTGGTTGTATGATATAAGTAGTGCGGAGAGAAAGTGGGACTTTTGGGAAAATAAAAATATCTTACAGTCAAAATTAAAGACATTACCCTTAACTTTAACATTTTATAATATTACACCAATGAGACAGTAGGCTCTACTCCTACCAAGTAAAATTTGCTTAAGCAACCATTGATTTGAATATATAGGTTGAAGTTGACAAAAAAATAAAGTTTGTGCAGCATATATCAAACCATTGCATTGTGACTTATGCACCAACAAAATAAAATCAAAGATTTAGATGACATATCTTGTGAGTTTACGTGGATTGGATTTGACCACGCAGTACGTGCATCCTGCCTTTGATCAACTGTCTTGGTCGTTCCGGGCTTGGTACAACAAAAATGCTACTTGTCCCCGGGACAAGTCCCGGGACAAGTAGCACGGCTCTTGGTACAATGCTCTCCTACTCACTTTTGTTATGTGTGTGATCATGATGGGCCAGGGCTTTCTATAGTTTAACTCTAATTATGGTGGTTTTCTTAATTTCATTTTATGTTAATTAAACACAAATCCTTATTGGATGGACTCCTAAAATAGAGTTCAAATATATTAAGAAAATGAAAATAATAGAAACAATGGGATTTACATGGTTGTACAAATGGTGTGGAGCCCGTAAGCCAAATGTGTGGTCATGCTCATGCCATGCCACTTATGTCCAATAATGCCTCTTTTTCCCCAGCTCAGTGGGCTGAGATGCATGATACCCAACTATGGGAATAAGAACCCTGCTCCCACCGAAAGAAGAAAATATATTATAAAAATAAATACAAACAGTTGTTCAAAAAATTAGTTTATTTGAGAAGATGAAACTTTTAAATATATGACTCCTTAAGGGCCTATTTTGGTGTATGGTGAATTGAAGTATGGTGAGGTGAAGCATCAAATCAAGAGAGAATAAAATATGAGGTGTTATGATGGTGTTTTGTTTTTAGTTGTTTGGTATGAAATTTTTTTGATTTTTTGTATAGAAAAGTGGAATTTTTTATTATCTTTTAGTGGAGAAAGGAGGTTGCTTTTTTTACTTTTTTTGAAAAATCCGTAGGAAATTTTAAAATTGTGTACTTTTGATATGACCTCTTATCATTTCTTGTTTGGATTCACTTTACTTCACTTTAACTAGTTAAGCACCAAGCACGCCCTAACGTAAACTCCTTCCTTCTGTAATAAAAGCATAGTGTGCTTACAAGAATTTGTTATATAATTAGGATAAATACATTTTCTTATTAAGAAAATTAATAGTTATATGTAAATATGATATCTATTGCCGTCATTGAAATGTGAATTTGGCCTTTCAGCTTAAATACATTTCCAATGTAGTAATCATTAGCGGAATTTTAAATGTGAACGCGACATTTTAGTGTAAGTATCTTTCTAAGCTGAACTTTACATAGATGGTTAAAAAGTTAAGGTAAATGCCGCATTTGAAATATAAGAAATTCTCCTATGAGAGTAATTCCCACACTACTGTGGGGGGGTGGGGGGGGGGGGGGGGGGGGGGGGGTTGATCCGTTGGATCCATATCCAATGCCAACAACACAAATATGAGGATCTCACCTACTCTCTTAATAGTATGAAAGAAGTTACTCTCATAGAAGCATTTCCCTTGAAATATATGATTACTAGCATCACAGCTCATGCTGAGCATGATTGTGTAGTTATTTATAGCTGCAAACTAAGCGATCATTTAATAAAATATAAACCAAATACTTAAAATGTTCCTAAACAATAAAAAATAAAATAATATCATCTAGAATTTGTAATGGTCTAAGTTTTTACACTAAAGATTTATTGTACTACTTGAACAAGAGGAATCAATGATAGTATACGTTTTTATTTAGTGGCATAGTACTTGGCTTGACCCATCTAAAAATAATAAGGCTCGAGCCCACGTGGGTAATGTTCATATGAAACAAAAATGTCTCCAATATTAGTTCCAAGCAATAGACATGTATGCATATGAGAAAGTGCAGCGTTTGAGTCTCCATCCCTTTAAGAAAGATATTTTATATTAAATTGTGTATCTTATTTGGGTTGGACCTGGCTATAAGCTCTATGCCATTGAGTCCAAGCCCGGCTTGTATCTTAAAACTATATAGATTTCAGGTCCAAGTTTAGCCAGTGTGCCAAAACCTAAGGCTAGAGCCTGGACTAAAGCAGGTTGGTTCTTGATTGTGCTTTGGCCGGCTCGATCCAAGAGCACCTCTATTTGGAACAATGAATACGTCGATGCTCACGATGTCAAAGAACCCATACCAAAAAACTATCATTTAGTTTTTAAAATAAGATTAAAAAATTAATTTGATCTCACATGTGTAAACTATCCGAGATCTAAAACACAACATTATTTCTTAAAAAAAAAACTCTATATAGGCTTAAATATAGTCATCAATAGGGAAGATGCTATCACCATGTGCAACTATCCCAAAATATATTTTCTATTAATTTTTAGATAGAAAATAGATTTACCAATGTGCTAGATTTTATCATTCTTTAAATATAATTTTAAATAAAAATTCACCACAAAAAAGTATAAAAGAAAATCACATATATTCTACTTTACATTAATTTTTTGATAGAAAAGAGATGAAGAATGTACTAAATTATATTATTTTTAAAATAAATCCAACATTACCAATTGAAAGACCCTATTTCCAATCACAAAAAAAAACTCACTATAGATTTGAAATCCCCAATCTGAGTTTCAGAAATTCCTAACCTCAAAAAAAAAAAAAAAAAAAAAAAATCCTAATTCCATAAATCCCTAACATCAAATTGAAATTCCTAATCATAATTGAAAAACCTTTATTCCCAATTTCAGAAATTACTAACCCTAGATTTGAAATCCGGAAACCCAAAATCAAAATATTCCCAATTCTAAAACTCCCTAACCCCAAATTGAAATCCAGGAATTTCTAATCCCAAATTTGAAATGCCTATTTAGAAATCTACAAAATTTAGGAAATCTTAAGAGAAAAAAAAGCATATCGCAATAAAAACCCTAATCTGTAAATGGTAAAGCTATCATTTATATAAAAATCCAATACAAATCTCATGGTGGCTGCCAATTCTTGTTAGCAATATTATTTTGAGGACGCTGGAGTCCAAAAAAAATCATTTTCTACACGAGGTTTCTTTTCTTTCTTTCTTTCTTTCTTTCTTTTTTTTTTTGTTGCACCGAGTATCGCTGTAGAATTTCAACATCCATCTTGAATAAATATTTAGAGCCTGTTTCTTTGCTGGAATTCTAGGAATTCTTGAATTCCCAGACATAGTGGAATTCCTGAATTCCCCTTGGGTTAGAGCATTTATGAATTCCACCAATATTTAAAGGGAGTGAAATTCCTAGATTCCCAATGGTCAAAAGAGAACTTTCAAGTGGCTAAAATTCAAAAATACTATTGAAAAAATATGGAATTTAAAAATTCTAAGGGTCAACTTGTCACATCATGTTAAAAAATCCCTAGATACAGTGAATTCCTTATGGAAATCCTACTAAAAACCGGGCCCTAAACACTTTCTTCTTTTGGCCCCAATAGACCCTAGTACATATTTTTAGGGGTGATTCTAAACTCACCCACATGTAATGCTGAACACACCCCTTTGCTGAACTCACCTCCATCAGTTATTTTTTGAAAATATTTCTGCTGAGCCCACCCACAATATTACCCAAACTACCCACCCAAGGTCATTCTCCTCCTCTGGCTTTCCCTCGTCGACGATTTTGAAAAATCGAGCAAAGGCAGCAGCACATCGCCTCTTCTTCTTCTTGGTCGTTCTCCCTCCAAACAGCAGCAGTGCACATCGTTTGTCCTCCTTCTTCTTCTTCTTCCTCTTCTTCACACGACGCTCAGACAAGGTGGGTATTCTTCTTCTTTTTCTTTTTCTTCTTGTTCATATGTTTATCATTTTCAAATTCTCTTTAGGTCGTAATTTCTTCGTTAGATAGTAGAGACGTTTATTAAGATTTCATGGGGCTAATTCATGTGCATTCGTTCATCTTCCCAAAACCGTTTTCGCGAGCTGCTCGGCATTGAAATATTGGGCAATTCCCATCTGGACGGCATACATGTGCTGTGCAAAAAAAATTTGCACGGCACATGTTCTGCACGGCCTACATGCGCCGTGTAGAAATGCATTGCACGGCCTACATGCGCCGTGCAGGATTTTTTTTTTGTTTTTTTTTTAAGTTTTTAGGGATACATAATGGCCAAACATGAATTTTCCATGACCTTATGAAAACCCAGTGAGAATCTCCGGTTTTGATTACCAAACGTGGGCTGAAATAATGCAATATAGTTACGAGAAAATTGGCAAAAAGTGAAAACAGTGCACTAATAATTTCAAGAATGATCTAAACTCCGGATATTATTAAACACATTCTAATTTTTTTTTATATTAATTTACTTTTGACAATATTTTGAAGTTAGGCACCTCTTTAGAGCACGAATTGACAAATTCCAAAAGGAAAATGTAGGCATAACTTCTTAGAAAAGTTCCCTCCAATGAATAACAATAATGATAACTTGATTGTTTTTGCCCAGATTTCATCCAAAGTGATGGCCCACCAGATTATTGGACGGTGAATGTTTCTGGTAAATTGTATATACATCCCACATCCCTTTATGAAAAGTGAGTGTTTTTTAAAATTCACTTTTCACAAAGGGATGTGGGTGTGCTCATCATAATGCGAGGGTGCATATAGAATTCCATTTTCTTCTATTACGCTTTATCTATTCTCTTCATGATTTTTATTTTTAACAGGTTTGAAGAAATGCCGAGGAGACCATCACGCCGTATTGGTGGCACCTCACGTCCGACAGGTGAAGACGCTAGTACTTCTAGCGAACCACCGAGAGTGCGGACGAAGATTGGCGTTGCTAGACCTCCTCGCCGAGGTGTGCATGCCAGTTCTTCGACAAGCATCCGTCAACGGCCAACAGCGTCTGAACGAAGACGCAAAATGGTTCAGGATCCACTGCCCGAGCCAGTTGACGAGGATATAGAGAGCTCTTCAGAGGATGATTCCTCAGGGGATGAAGCAGGGCCGTCTAGTCCTCCACAACTGGCTAGTCATACTATAAAGGCAACAGGGGAGGATGATGGATCAGATGAGGATGCACAACCATCTAGTCCATAAGCAGCGGCAGCAGGTGACGGTCCTATTCCCGGCGGTCCCGCCGACCTATCTGTCCTTGTGAGTATTAGGACGCATGTGGCCATTTCCATATGGGACGGAGAGGTAAAAGTTAATTACTTTAATATTTTAAGTAATTGTTTTCCAAATAAGTTATTTCATAGTTTATAATAACAGACATTAATGAACATTTACACTTGTAATGTGCAGGAACGTGGCCCGCTCAAATGTATCAGTCATTGGCGTCAGCTGAAGGACTGGTACATACCTCTTCCTGAAGATGGATTGGATCTCTACGTGCCTATGTTTCGTGCTATCATAGACGAGTCTGGACTGGCAGACCTGAGGCGTTTCAGCTACCGATATATCTCTTCCCCCTTGGTTTTGGCCTTTGTGGAGCGATGGCAGCCCGAGACCAATACCTTCCACATGCCGTTTGGGGAGATGACGATCACTTTAGATGATGTGCGTACTCTTCTCGGCATCCCAGTTACGGGACTTCCCATCCACGTATCTACTAGTATGGGATTTACTGAGCAAGTAGATCTGCTGGAGCGAGGACTGGGTGTGGATAGGGCATCTGCGGCAGCAGAGTTGAACCTGGCACGAGGTGGGGTAGTGAGGATGGGATGGATCCGCCGGGTGTGCGGTGATATATCTCCTGCGTCATCCGTTGAGGAGGTAGAGTGTGCAGCCAGAGGCTATCTTCTTTATTTGTTAGGTTGCACACTATTCACCGATAAGTCCGCCACTCGAGTCCCTATCTACTACTTATCTTTGCTGATGGACCTGACTCGGGTCCGTGATTATGCATGGGGGGCTGCTGCACTGGCGTATCTGTATCGCCAGTTGGGGACTGCCACGAGGGCAGATGTGCGACAGATTGCTGGATATCTGACACTGCTCACGGTAAGAACAATACATTGGTATATACAATTTATATATACATTTACATGCTCAATAATAAATTACTAGATTGAATGATTACTAATTATTTTATTTCCAGTCCTGGGTGTACGAGCACTTCCCATTCACCCGTCCTCCTGCACAGTGGGGATAAACTGCAGGGATGCCTCTCGCAAGCCGCTGGAATCCTGGTCAGGATTCCGGAAATGCGAGAGAAAACACACAGCTGATGCGGGAGAGGTTGAATGCACTACATCCGAGCGAGGTGAGCACCCACCACATGAGAGTCCTTTACACATATTTTACGTTTTTTTTGTGGTTGCTTAGATGGAACATTATATTAATTTCTTGTTTCATTTATACGTGACAGGTCAGTTGGGATCCATACGTGAGTGCCAGGGCTCAGCACCCATTACATCAGATATCCTTCTTCTGTGGTTGCTTGAGAGCCCTAGATGTCATTGAACCATACCACCCACACAGGGTTCTTCGACAGTTCGGCTACGTTCAGACTATCCCATCCGCACCGCTCGCCCCCATTCGTGCATCTCGGGGAACTACTGCTGGTAAATACAAGGTCTCTTATGCATTTCTCGATCAATACTGGGTTACCTGGGAAGACCATGTATTATCTTTGGCACACCGCGGCCGTCGAGTCTCGCATGCATGGGAGTGTTCCTCGGACTACATCGAGTGGTACACTAGGACATCACACACCCGTGTACAGAACCCCGCCCGCCATTCCCACTATGACCCCAATGAGGGTAGAGATGACATGACTCCAAGAACTGTAAGGACATTTTTACCTATCATAATCCTTTGACATTGATGCATCATATTCCTTTGACACATTGTATTGTTTCTTATAGATCCATCGAGCGAAGGACCATATTCGTGCCACGCTTGCACGAACGGATGAGCCATCTGACTTCTATATTCGGGCATTGCAGACTACCCTCGAGATTCTAGATGGCTTGCCAGTGACATACCGCCGGCGTTCGTAGCAGCGTTGATAGTCATATCTTTGGATTGTTCACACTGAGTTTTTTTGATGAGATGTATAAGAAACTTCATGAAGGAATACAATTACATTTTTTTTGAATCGATGTGTATTCCGAAAAATTAAATGTATTACAAACTTTAATGTGTCAATCGAAGAATTTTGTCATTTTGTATGGACTTCTATTATCTTTGTCTTCTTATATGAGATGGTTGTTGTCTTTATTTTTTAGATGAAAAAATATAGATCTGCTCGGCCAACAACCAGAATTGTTTATACGGAACATGTTGGCTGTGCAGAATTGCTTTGCACGGAACATGTTGGCTGTGCAGAATTGTTTGCACGGAACATGTTGGCTGTGCAGAATTGTTTTGTACGGAACATATTGGCTGTGCAATACACAGATTCATTCTCTTGTGCCATATAGAAAACATTGCTCACAAGGGTCTTCACTAATAAACACACAACATAATAGCATACAAAAATTAATGACACAATAACATAATAACATACAAGTTTACATCACATTGAATGTGCAATAATTTAATCACTGTCAATGTTAACCGACTCCTGGGTTGCAACACTCTCTCCAATAATTTCTTTGAATCGATCGATGCTATGAGCATATGGTATTTGCCATCCATCTGCATTAGGGTGGTGGTGTATATGCCAATTTGTAGCAATGGGAGGCATGGGAGCCCCGGGGGTCATAAAGACCTGTACGAAATGGTTTCCATTGACAAAACCAATGGCGATAATTTTGTGAGAGCAAGGTGGAATCGGGGATGACTTCAAAGGCAGGAAAGTAAGGCATTGCTGCACGGAAAGGTGGACCAATACAACGTTATAATATGAAGCAATCAGGTGACCCATGTCTGGCATTGTCATCCAACGATCATATGAAGGATTGCTATCATAATACGCCAATGCATAATACAGCTCCCCAACCCTCTCATCTCCTCCATATACCAATGAATAATAGTGCTGATACCTCTGCAGTTCATTGCTCAAATCCAGTCTAACCTGCTTCCAACTATCCTCACCCATGCCCAGAAGACCAGCTATGGCTCTGAATCCACAATTACCATCCGCAACAACATCCTTAACAGTCTCTATATAAGGTCCTAGAGACTTAGGAAGCAAATGCTCTAACGTGCATGATCGAGAGCGGCGGACACTCAGTTTTTTAGGTTGCTTCTCCGTTACACCCAGACGATTTGATCCAGGTAGAACGCTATCTTCGATTGAGAGTGCATACTCAAAAGCCGATGGCTCCCGACGCGTAGACGAATCCAACTTCTTCTTCTTTGAGGATGAACGACCCCGAGTATTGAATTTAACATCCGGCTCAAGAAGAGAAGTAGACGAAGGACACCCCAATTCTCTGAGTTTTTTCAATATTTGTATTTTTCCAGCGTCATCAGTACTCTGAAATTTCTTATTGATTAACTCGAATTCGGAAGTTGTGGTCAACTCGATGGCTTCATTCACTTTAGTGGAGTCTAAATTGAGCTTTCTCCAGTACTGATGGACACAACTCAGTGGTATTTGAGTGCCTTCCCTTATGTATTCGGCAATTTCGTGTGCACATGGTAATCCATGGGTCCGTCGAATTACGCACCCACATGCCGCCGAATCAGGACCAATATAACCAGCTCTTATCGACTCATTCAGGATTATATCCAAAGCATTCCTTGATATAAATCCTCTCAACTCACGAAACCATGCCGGTTTGAACTTATGTTGCACGGTGTTCATGCTCTTTTCAAAAGAAGCCTTTATCTCCGTAAAGAGCAACTCCAGCAATGCATGTATTACCTTCCAGGACGCATCAAAGCTACAGTTCGATGTGCCAAGGTGTCTCTTCAATTTTGCATGTGCGCTCTCAGCCCTGTTCGTAGTTACGTTTCCAAAGTGCATATGCCGATCCGTCCAAGCAGCCACAAAATGTTCCTTGTGGTTATTCAACCACGAGTTCTTCACATAATCAACAGCATGTGGATACCCACAAAAATTCCTTTCCAATGAGCTTAGAAGTTGACTGTAGTCATTTTCCGTGGGAGAGACTACCAACATGTTCCAACAAGTTATAAACGCATCCCATCTGTCGTTGGTCTCAAAATACTTCTTACAATTTGCCAAGATGTTCCTTGAAATATGCCACCTGCATAATAAGTTTGCTGCATTCGGAAAAACAATGTTAATTGCATTAATCAGAGCTAACTCTCTGTCGGTGACAATCACACGGGGCATAATGCATCCATCCATTAATTCTTTCAGCCTCTCCAAAGCCCATCTGTAATTGGCCTCCCTCTCTGATTGAAGGTACACAAAAGCAACGGAGAAAGTCAATTGAGTAGATGTGACACCAACAATCTCAAGCAAGGGAAGTCGATATCTATTAGTCTTGTATGTGGAATCCATTATCAAAACTTCTGGAAACGCACGTAACAACTGAATAGATGATGGATGTGCCCAGAATAGGTCCATCATAGCATCTGTAGCGTCTTTGCTAGTGTGATACTCAATGTAGTTGTTCTGATCCAAATGCATCATGAGTTGCTGCATCTGTGATCGACCGGCCAATTCAGTCACCCTCCACTTCTGACGAGCATTGTAGATACTCTTCATCGTAGTGGTGTTGTGTACGTCCCTTTCCTGTAATGTTCGAAGGATGTTCCTCGGCTTCACCATACTCTTCGACATATCAATCAAAACATTGATTTCGTCTCCAGAAAGCCTCCCGGCGAACGAGTGCCCCTCGAGATGTTGTGCATTTGGATGATTATGCACTCCACAAACCACTGTTAACATCCAATCATCGTCATTTGCCAACTTCCGGCCCTTCAAAGCAAAAGGGCAACTACATTTCTTCGTTCCCGTTACCTTATTAGGATTTTTCTTGTGGCAGACATTCGATGGACCCTTATAACTTCCGCTTCTCTCACAAGATAAAACTATTCTCGGCTTCCTACCATCTCCACCAGCATCTGAAGTTTTGATTACAATTACCAAGCCATGTTTCTTTCCAACTTCCCTTGTCCATTGGATTAGGTCCTCTCGGCTTCTGAATATTGTGTCAGTGGTGAAAACATTAGTAAAATCCAAAGAGCACTCACTGGCACCGGTTGATTGAATCTCCTGAAAATATGAATGATAAATCTTAGTACATTAATGCACAAGACTATATGCCATCCTTGTGAAATGTGCTCGGTTTACTTCTGCTGTGCAAAATAATTCTGCACGGCAGACTTCTGCTGTGCAAAATTAGTTTGCACATCAGACTTCTGCTTTGCAAAATTAGTTTGCACAGCAGAAGTCTGCCGTGCAGAATTATTTCTACCGTGCAAAAAATATTTGCACGGAAAAGAGTTGTCGTGCAAATGCAAGATGTTTGACACTTTTTGGCCGTGCAGTATGCATTTGCATGGCTCTGGATTACCGAGCACGACGCGCGAATTTTAAATTAAACGTTGGAAAGGAAGTCAAGATGTATACCTCCTCTTCATGGATCGTCAGTTGCTTGTCCATATTGAAAAATGCCTACTTCAAATCGAAAATGTGGTGTAGGGAGATGAGTACCTCTAATATCTTTGAACAAATGGAGGAGACTTGAAGAAACTTTTTAATAGTTGGAGAAAGATGATGAGGAAGGAGAAGAAATTCAATGAAGATGAGTGCAGATGAATAGTTTCGAAACAGTGGATAAATGTGATAATGAAGGATAAGAAGAAGAAGAAGAGGAGGAGGAGATGAGTAGAACCAAGGGCACGAGACGATGCTAAACAGCCAAAGGAAGCAGAGGATGATGGAGAAGGGTTGTTTCGTCATTTCACATGGGGGCATTTTGGTAATAAAAAAAATTTAAAATGTGGGTGTGCACAGCAATACATGTGGGTGCCAATAGAATCACCCTATGTTTTTTTCTTTTAACGGTCGTAGACCTTTGTACTTTACCCCAAACTGAAAGGCATAGAGACGCTACTACTGAAGCAGCGGAGCAGAAGAAGCCCATTCTCCTGCGAACAAAAGACATCTCTTCACATAGTCGGGATCCCCTGTTTCGAAACAGGGGGAGCCTGTTTCGACCAATAAATTTGAGTCTCCAGCCCTCTCCTCAAACAGTAAATCGGAGAAGAGGAGGTCGGTGCAGATCTCCATTGGGCTATGCACAGATCGGAAGACATCAGTGACTCTTGTTCACAGATCTCTTTGTTATAGATGAAGAAGCGCTTGTTAGGATCTCCATTTGCTTCCCTACTTCCAATTTGCTTTTGGTGTGTAGTACAACTTCTGTGCCTGGTAGAAATATCACAAGCTCAATATGTAACTAATGCAAGAACAGACCCATCTGAAGGTGTGCCTTCTATTACTCTCCTTGGCAATATCATACTTGTCTAATTACTGATACTGGTGTAGATGGGATATTCTGCATCGATTTCTTGAAAAACCAATACCGGTTTGTCCAAATTAAAAATCATGATTTTTAGTCAATTTTGAAACCACCCACGATAAGATTTTAATGTTGTTATTGGTTTCCAAAAACAAGTCAATCGATAATGTATAAGCCTTCCCATTCAGTTTTTTTTTTTTTTTTTTTAACTGATATTTGGTTCTTTATTTTTAGTAAAAGAGTGAATGGATTTGTTTTTAATGATCTGGATATTAACAGCTTTTTTTTTTAATCCATAATCTGGACTTTAACACATTGTGCAACTAGAATCTTTCTGCTGAATTTCTAAACAGGACATGTGGGAGTCTTAAGGAAGCATATTGGCCTCCCTCTACAAAAAGAGCTTTGGGTCAAGCCATCTCTAAAGTTCATTGGATGTTTCAATCTGTTCGGTTTAAAATTCATAAAACAGAATCTCTAAGAGCCTGTTTGTTTGCATTAGATCATATTGGAATTGAATGCATAGAAACTCACTGTAAAATGAGCTCCACTGAGGATTAATAAAGAGGTGAGGTGTGTACGATATGATTAGATGGTTAAAGGCCATATAAGTGGAGATGTAGAGGGGACCTTCACTTTTATGGGATTTGAATTAGTAGGGTGATGGCCAAGTATTCATTTTCCATATTCTCTTGATTCAATTTCAATTAAATGGGGCATTATTTGATTTTCATTTTTCATTTTGACCTTTGATCTTCATTTT
Source organism: Camphora micrantha (assembly GCA_003546025.1). NCBI lineage: Eukaryota > Viridiplantae > Streptophyta > Magnoliopsida > Laurales > Lauraceae > Camphora > Camphora micrantha. Next base: position 50,591 of record QPKB01000096.1, on the reverse strand, counting down.
AACCACTTAGGATATAAATACCCATGTATTCAATTCCTATGTGTTCTATGCAAATAAACAGGCCCTAAAGTTCATTAGATGTTTCAATTTGTTCATACTAAAGCTCATGAAACAGACAGTAAGCAAAATGTCTATTTTGACATTCTTTTTCATGGCCTCAAGTCGCACGCCCGATTACATCTAATGAATTTGTTCATCTTCTATATGGTCAGACCCCAAAGCCCTCTTGGATAAGTTGATGATTCACCAATTGCTACATGTCCTATTTCTCGAAGCAGATGGATTGAAATGCCTTTCTTTTATTAGATTCTTTCTAAGGATCATTTTTACAAATACTCCCTCTATTTATTAGCAATAACAATGACCCCCTATAATTGGTATTTTCAAAGACACCCCTTCATTTTCTTTGACATTCAAAAAAATGTTCTTTGCTTGACTTAAAATCCAAATATGCCTTTCTCACTCTTCTTACACGACTATCCTATTAAATAATGTAATCAGAGGAGTCCACCTAAATGATGAAATTAAGGTGGTTCCACCTAAATAACATAATTACGGTGAGATCATGTATTATTCAATCAAATCCATCCACATATCTATGTCAAACCCACATGAGACCTATTAAATCTAACTATCATATCCATCCAAATGGAATCCACTAAATGAAATACCTGATCATCTAACGTCTGGTGGTTCTAGTAGGTTGGTCAATTGAGCATGTTAAAATGGGTACCCGGCGTAAGCCTAAAAATACAGGTTTTTTAAAAAAATTTGAGCCCAGTGGGCTGGGTTTGGAAAATGGTTTTAAAGCCTGGCCAAAATGGGACTGGTAATGGGCAGAACAGGCCCAGCCCGTCCAGGCCCCCTCGAAGCACATTTCACTTATTTTTTAATAAATTTACCTAAAGTATGTACAATACATGTTGGCACAAAAATTAGGTGATTTTTATTTTTATTTATTTTTTATTTTCTTTGCAAGAATGGCTAAAGTGATGATTGAAATTTTTCAAGAAATATTGGAAGATAATAAACTATTTGAAACAACCATATTGCTTGATCCCTCCTCTAAGATAGTGTGTTTGGAATGGGTTTTTATGATATTATGTGAAACAGAGGAATTTATGATAGATCGGAATGGAGAAACAAAATTCGTGTAGCCGACCCCAACATAGTTGGGACAAGGCTTTGATGATGATATGAAACAGAGGAATATAGAAGTTATCATATGGCGGAAGCTCGTAATCTATTTAAAAAGCTTTATGAAGATTATCGTGTGAGATTTGTTGCTGAAGATAGTACGGTAGATAAAAGTGATGCAACTAGTAGGCAATCTAAAAGAAAGGCGGGTGATGGTGAACATGGAAATGCTCATTCTCCTTTTTTAAGGTATTGAAAAAGAACTACCAATCAGGTAGTTGTAGAAGAAAAATTAGAATTACATTGTTATTTTGAAGACAAGTCTGTAGAAGAAGATGACATAGTAGATATATTACAATGGTGGAAATTGAATTCAGCTAGGTATCCTATCTTATCTCATATAACTTGCGATATTTTAGCTATTTCTGTTTCCACAGTTGCTTTAGAGTCAGCATTTAGCACGGGAGGGAGGGTACATGACCCACATAGGACTTCTTTGAAACCGGATATGGTAGAAGCATTAGTTTGTGCCCGAGATTGGTTCAGTCATGACCCGACTGGTGATGATGATTCATACAATGACGGGAATGCACTAAATGATCTTTTAGACATATTAAAAGAAAAATGATTTATGTCGATTTCTGCTGAGTTCTTTTAGAGATTACTTGACCCACATTGCATACTTAGCTGATTTTTGTTAATTTATGTTGATTTTCTGATTTTTTCTGTTGCTGGAAAAAAAAAAATTTCGTTATGTTGCTTGTTACATTGCGTTGCCGGTCCCAAGCCCGGAAAAAAAGGAGTGTTTATAAAGTCTGGTTCACTCCCGGTGTGCAGTGGCAGTATAGGAATAAGTAGAGAATGTTTAGCTTATATTCAAGATAGTGCTAAGCTTGGGCCTGCACGAGACGAGATTTGATGTAAGCCCTTTTAATTTAGGGCCGTGATTTGACAACCCCCACCTAGCCCGACAATATTTGGGACGGGATTGGACAATCCTAGCCTATGCCCGGCCCAGCCCATTGATAGGCCTAGGTTCCGACATAGAAGCGTGGATGGAGAGGTTGTGGTAGGCTGATGTAGATGGGCACAAATTTTTTTTTTTGAGAAAATGAGTTGGATTTATTCTTAATGAAAAGCAAAATAATATATAGGTATAAAATTTTTGGCTCATTCTCAAATAAGTACAGAATATTTAAAAAAAGTAGTTTTCCTCATTTCTTTCAATCAAATCATCTCCATATTTTTTTTTTAAATGATAAAAATACCCTTACGACAAGTTTTTGTCATTTCTTATCCTTCTTTCATCTCCAAAACTAACCTGAAAATCACTTTATGTGCCTCACTGATCAAATGTTGATCATAGCATACCTTCTTTTGATGGTTCAATCACCTAGGAGAATGCTAGAATTAGTCTTGGGATTCTTTTCTCTAGATTCTCATATGATCCAAGTTTTAACTTGATTTTGATGCTCATATGAAGCTAGTTTTTCAATAATTTAAAATCTATATAAACCCTTTTTTCTAGCCATCTATGCATAAATGTAGCTAATGGGGCCCCATTAGGTCGCTTGGGTTAGACTTGATCATTTCTCCTAAACGATTTATTAGAAAAAATTTGAAAAATGACAAAAGGGTATTTTTGTCCTTTTTCCAAAAAAAATTTTGGCGAGGACTTGATTGAAAGAAATATGGAAAACTATCGTGCTCTTTTGTAATATTCAAATCTTCATGTACTTGTTTTTTGGAATGAACTAAAAGTTTCTTGCTATTTTGAAAATTTTCCTAATATATATTGGCTGCATAGAATTCTTCATATTGGCCTGTGTCAGTCAATCCATGTTGCCTTTCACATGTTTGTTTGACATGGGATGTGTATGTGTAACAGTGCATGCTTTGAACTCTATCTTCCAAAAGTGGGGTGTATTTTCTCCATGGAATACAGCTAATGATGCCCCGTGCACTGGCAATGCAACTTTGAACACCATTAATCCATCCATTAAATGTCAGTGTAATTTCAACAGTGGGACCACTTGCCACATTACCCAGCTGTACGTTTTTTTTTCTCCTCTCAACTTGTTACATACACTTCAGACATCTGTTCCAAATGATTTGGTTGCTATTCTTGGGCCTCTTCCATATGAGTAATTCTAACTATTGGTCTATGGGCTGGTTGGTCTGACCCAGTTTCAAGTTTGTATTTGGATTCCACCCAATGGATGAAGGAGATAGGTGTACATTTTTATCCTGATTGGTATTGAACTCTATTTTCAGGAAGGTGTATGGACTAGAAGCAACAGGGACAATTCCAGAAGAGCTTGGGAACCTGACTAAACTCTCTTACCTGTATGAATTATCCACTTACCTTATTTCTTCAAAGGGGTGTCTTTAGACAAATAGACTTTGGAGATTTGTTTAGTACTGTCAATGGCCTGACCTGGGCTTGGATAGGCTGGGATCCGGAGTAGGACTTACCTGAATAGATGAAAGGCAGCCTGAACAAATTTAAGCATGACCCATCATCGCCAGCTGACTATTTTAAGGGAGTTTTTATATCGAGAACTAATGTGAATGAGCTGAGCTGTACTGGTTGGCTTTTAAACTAGGTTTTCACAGGCTAGAGAGAACCAAGTTGTTGGCCCAAGGGTTGTGCTTGGGCTTGATTTCGAAAATGCAGTCTAGGTACCATTTTATGGATTTTCTCAATTCATATCATACTTCTTAGTTTTTTGTTAATTGAACTGGGTTCTTGGTAACTAAACATAGTCTACTGAGGACCTACAAGTCGGACCTGACTAGTCTACATTTGGCATAATTTGGTCTGTTTTCAAGGCCTGTGATACGGGTCTGGGCTTGTTCTTTGGCCTAATATTTAACAGCCTCGGCTCGTGTCTACATATCCTTACAAGCCTAAAAATAAGTCCTCCCCAGACCATAGTCCTAAAAGTCATGTTGACTCGTTCAATTGTTTTTTTGGCAAATGAATCTTTCAGTTGATGGCAATTAAACTTGACCTAATAAGATAGCTCATTGGTCTGGGGTGAGTTGAATGAGTCTGCGTATAGCCAAGTAATTGGTCAAACTCACCAGAGCTGTTTCACTCAGTGACCTTTCCAGTTGAATCTCTGTTAAAAAAACTGACCTGGACAAACCTAGCATACCAACAGAGCGAATGTAAAATTTTGCAAATGATGTGGGCCTGAGCCTAAGTTTTAGGCGTATGTGCTGGATATGAGCCTAACTGTTAGGCCAAATGAGTAAATGAGCTGCTATACAAGCTGTGTCCTCCCTGAAGCTGCTCATTACCACCCATACCTATGAGTTGTAAGATGTCTTAAATTTCAAGTACAACTTCGTTGATCACAATCATTTTCTACTTTTATAGGAATTTGGATCAGAATTACTTGACAGGTCCTTTGCCTGCATTCATAGGCAATCTAACAGACTTGGAGTGCTTGTAAGTATTCACTGAACTGCTTACTGTGTGTTGGTTTTACATAAAATTTGATAAGACTTCTACTGTGATTCTCTGTTATTTTCATCTTGTAGGACCTTTGGTACCAATGCATTATCTGGGCCCATCCCAAAGGAAATCGGAAACCTTCGAAAGCTAAGAGTAATGTAAGATTCCCTGTTCCTGAACAATCTATCATAATTATGGGGCCCAGATCTTAGCTCAATAGCACATCATCTGCTGTTACTGAAGGGGCACTAATGAATGACAACTAGGTATTGGGCTCATCTGCTGGACCATCTTCAGCCCATCTCCAATCCAGTCCCCTGTGGCTGAATATATTGGCCCATCAGCATCTGTTACTTGTGCTGTAATGGTGAGGCGCAGTTCTGACTATCAGGCAAGAGAGTGAGACCAGGGACCGAGAATATGAGGCCCAAAAATAAATTACAGCATATGATCAAAAACATATCAAGTCTGTGGCCTGTATTACCAAATCATCGGCCCCACATATATGAACTTAGGCTCGGTGTTTACTACAAAGAATCGCATAATTCCTCAGTGGCCCTATACTTGTCGTTTAAAATGTCCTTGCAGAGCGCAGGACAATAAATACAGTATGGTGGGGCCTCCAGCGATCAATCCAACCCCTTCCTTACATACCTACCCTTGTGAATTAGCATTCATCCCATTTTAATGCTGATCCAATCTTGACCTACTATTGGATTGTGTTGTAAACATTCATACAACCTTCAAATTTTGATGCCCTAAATCATGAGTTAGGGTGATCTTATTGGAGTGATATTTGTCCGACCTTCACTCTACACCATATCCTTCCTATTCTCCATTCCCTTGTGGTTGACACGCATCCAAGTGAGCGCCGTACAAACTGGGGTGGCATTTTATGTTAGATCGGGATCCTCTTATCCTTCGGCCACTTCTTTTAAAAGACAAAAAAAATAAGATGGTAGCAGAGTGTGGGCCCACTAGACCAACATTCTTTGGGATCTTTCCATCTACAAAAAGTAAGCTCCATTATGTTAATCAAGCCCATCTGCGCAGGCCCATCTGGGCCCCAGTTGTATTTTAAGTTAGCTATTGTATTTTAGTTTAGTTACAATTAGTCTAGTCCTAATTAAGGTACACATTCTATATTAGGTAGCTATAATTTAGCATTTCAATTGTATAAGAATTCTGTAATCATGGCAATCAACCCTTATATATATGAGATGAAGTCTACCCTAAGGGGACACGCCATTCATCACAATTCTCTCTCTCTCTCTCTCTTCTATGTTCATCTTCTCAAGATGACATGGTATTAGAGCATGGTCGATGTCTCGTAAATCTTTCTTCAAGATCCTCCTAGTCATCTTCCAAGTTCTGGAAGCCCTCAGAGACATGTCTCTGATCATCTTGGATCATCCTTGATCATCTTAAGATCAAACGTGGCCAACTTAAGATTGAAATCACAGCGACAGCGGAATAGCCAAACATTGGTCGCCTGATATTTCTCTTATTTATGGTGATTTTTTCCAGCAATTTTTGCTCATCAGAGGTAGGTCATCTACCATATCTTTTGGTATCAGTTTTGTCCAACAGATTTCATCCCTGCCATTCAAAATTGTGGATTTTGATCCGTTTTGAGTGAGACTTCTTCCAATCATTGCGAAATTACTCTACCCTTCCATCCCCATACTCTGATCAGGCCTTTGATCATCTACTGCGGCCCACGTGGACATCCTTCCACTGAAATCTAAGGATGTGTTGCTGCTGCTACCTGCTACTCTTCCTGTTTCCTGTTTCTGGCTGTTTCTTGATATTTCTTGATATATCTGCTACTGCCTGCTCTTCTTGATATATCCAAAGGTTAATATATCTGCTTGCTCTTCCTATTCTTTTTTTTTTCTTCCCTGCCGCTGCACTTTTTATGCTGTGTTCTGCTGCTACTGTTGATATATCCTTTTGCACTGCTGCTGTGAGATCTTCACCACTACTGTTCTGCTGCTCTTCCCCAATTTATCTCAACTCTGATTTGACCTTTGATCATCTACTGGGGCGCACATACTGCATCCCCAATTGATCACTGATCTGATCCTTCTGTTGGTTCTCACGTCCCCTGCTGCTGTTGCTATTGTTTGGCATTCTTACTAGTTTGCTATTAATGGAGAAATTTGAAATTGCCCTAGTTCGTTTCGATGGGAAAAATTACACATCGTGGGCCTTCCGGTTTCAAATCTATTTAGAAGGGAAAAATCTATTTAGAAGGGAAAGAACTCTGGGGCTACATGGATGGTTCTGAACCTAAACCGGAGGACGATGACAAGAAGATATAAGTCTGGAAAACTAAGGATGTTAAAATCAAAACTTGGTTAATAGGCTCTGTTGAACCCATTTTATTCTCAATCTGAAACTTTGTAAATCTTCCCGTGAGATGTGGGATTATCTTAAAAAGATTTATCAACAAGGTAATGTTGCTCAACAATTTCACTTGGAGCTTGACATCTCCTAACTTTCTCAAGGCACCCTGTTTATACAGGAATATTACAATGGGTTTCGACGAATGTGGTCTGAAATATGATGAGATCAAGTTTGCCACTGTGTCTGAAGCATTTCTACCAAAATTACTTCCCTTACAACAAAATAGCCATCGGGACCAATTTCTCATGAAACTTCGTTTGGAGTTTGAGACCGTCAGATCAAACTTAATGAGCTGGGCTCCTCGTCCAAGCTTAGATGATTGTTTTCAGGAATTTCTGCGGGAGGAACAACACCTGGTTACAAAAACAGCTCTGGAACAACGGAGATCTACTGAGGCTCCACTTGCCTATGCCACTACAACCTGACCACCTTATCGAGACATCAGTAAAGTTTAGTGCTATAACTGTAAGAAATACGATCATTATGCAAATCAATGCAAGGCTAAAATCTGCAAATATTGTAAGGCCATTGGTCACGTTATTGAAGAATGTCGGAAGAAGGCTTGAAATTCTGCTTCCCGCAACTATGCACCATCAACACCTGGCACTTACAATGTACAGTCAGCTCCTAGTGCTTATATAGTGACTTCTCAACAATTTGCACCCTTTGACTTCGGTGGTTCCCTACAGTTTGATTTTTCTTCACAGCCTGGTTCCTCATCCCACTCTGCGTCCTCAGCTTTTCTCACTCCTGAAATGGTAAATCAAATGATTATCAATGCCTTGGCATCCATGAACATCTTAGGTATTGATTCGTCTCTTTCTCATACGTGGTACTTAGATTCTGGCGCAAATAACCTATTACGTCTTCACACACACAAAATTACAGCATGTTGTTCCTTACGCCGGTAATCTTACTATTCAAATTGCCAATGGAGACCATCTTCCTATAACCTCTGTTGGTGATACTCTTGGCCCATTACCATTAATCAATGTTTTCTTCTACCAATTTAGTTTCTGTTGGTCAACTTGTTGAGGACAATTAATCGGCGTGAGGATAATTATCGAGCTGATGGAGGACATAATCAAAATCAATGAGATCCACATACAGTCAATGTTGATTGTGATTTGGGTATTAAACTCGTGATTCTCGAATATGATGAAAAATTGAAACTGGATGAATTCATGGATTGGTTAGTGTGTGTTGAAAATATTTTTGCGCACAAGCCAATGATAGATGGTCATAAGATTACACTGGTGGCAACTCGATTTCGCAATTATGCTGCGATATGGTGGGCCGAGTTGCAAAAGAAAAGAAGAAATCAAAATATTGACCCCGTTGACACATGGATCGAGATAAAGAATTTGTTGAAGAAAAAATTCCTCCCTGTGAATTATTCAAGAGATCTTCGTTCAAGTTTTCAAGATTTGAAACAAGGTTCCAAAACTGTTATTGAATATTCTGAGGAGTCCCCAACCATGCAAGCTCGTTGTGGCTTGAATGAGGATGATGGTGTTGGTTGATCGATATTTTCATGGGCTGCGCATTGACATACAACGTATCCTTAAATTCAAGAATTTTGATAATGTTGATGAGATCATCCAACATGCCATCGAAGCTGAAGACATTGCTAATTATCAAGCTCAAAAGTTTAGTGTCTCTAAATGGCCTGCACAAAAGACCCCTGCCAAACCAAACTTCAATCCAAGTGCCAGTTCCTTAGAAAAGTTTTCCTCCAAGTTTGAAGATCAAAACAAGTTCACATGTTTTCATTATAAGCAAAAGGGTCACTTTTCGTTTGAAAAACCAAAAAGACTAAACTTAATGGAAGGTGCACAAGAACCAGAACCACAAGATGATCCCAAAAGCGACGAGTCAGAAGAAGTGGAGGAAATAGATGCTGACACAAATGGTGAAATTCTCTTCGTGCAACAAGAGTCTAAACCTACTGTTGAGTAGAAATGGTTGCGGAAAAATATTTTTCATTCCACAAGCTCAATACATGGACATAAATGTACAGTTGTGATTGATGGAGGAAGTTGTGAGGATATTATCTCCCAAACTCTTGTTGATCGCTTGAAGTTGAAGGTTTACAAGCACAGTCGTCCCTACTTTGTCAAATGGTTAATGACAGGTGATGAAGCGCAAGTGCGGCATACATGTCAAGTTACTTTTGCAGTTGGTGATGATTATCAAGATACAATTTGGTGTGAAGTGTAACCAATGGATAGTGGAGATATCTTATTGGGTCGCTCATGGGATGCGCGACAACACGTACACATTCAAGCATGGCGAGAAGGAAGTTACACTCTATCCAAAGAAGCCAAAATCATCGAAGAGAAAATCAAGGGCCCATGCTACAAGGAAGTGCTTCATGTACATCATATATACAGAGGCAACTTGAAGAAGACCCGAGTTCGAGGTCGAACTCTTCTTTCAACCTGGGGGGAATGATGTAGAACGGGCTACCATAATTCCATTGGTCCCACCCGACATAGTTTAAGGATGTTTATTTTTTAGTAGCTTCCTAATTTTATTGTAATTAGGCTTAGTATTCTGATTTATTTGGTTTGTAATTAGGATTAGTATTTTGATTTATTTGGTTTCCTAGTTTGATTAGGATAGTTTCTATTATAAGATTAGGTTTTCTTGAGCCCTAAGTTAACTTTGCCTATTTATATTGCATTGTAGAGACAATAATTTCAGATTTGGAATTGAGTAAAAATTGGGATTTTCCCTTGGAGAGGTGTTCCTCGTGTTAGAAATCTCTGCTGAGATAATTTGAGGTGTCTGTTGACGCGTGCTTTGGCATCTACGCAAGCCCTAACCCTAGGGCCTGCATAAGTGGCAATGGTTGATCTAAACATAATTTGAAGATCCGTGTGTTCATTCAAACATGGTTTGGGACAATCTAGAGGTGTCTAGGGTTCATTGATATCAAGGGGCTTAGTTAGCATAGGTGCTTGCATGTGGAAGGTGATTGAAGACTTAAGATGCGGCATAACTCGTGATTTGTTATATGATGCAAAATTGAGTAAAGTATTGGTCTAGCATAACTAGATTGTCTCTTGTCTACATGTATTAATTTATGTGTATCAAATTTTTTCTAGAATGTTTATTTGAGTATATGCTCTCTAATGTGAAATTTTGCTTGAACCCTAGAATGGACTGAGGAAACCCTAGTTTTTGGTAGGATTGCCATCCCATGCATGATTAGGAATTAGATGGGATAGTTGAATGCTAATAAGGGATAAAACTATAACTTTTAGCAAAAGGCAACAAATGTTTGGCCGTTTTCGATTGTCAAATTAAGATGGAAGATCTTTGATTTTATGGCTTCGTCTCATCAAGTAGGATGAGATCCATGTGTAGATCATCAAATTTGGACAACATACACACGCTACAAGCAACACAAGGTCGCTAATGAAATCTGCCCAATTCTGTAAAATTGTGTTTCAGTCCCTAACCACTTGCCTAGAGAATATGAATGGGCAGAATTGATTTAATTTGGACCCTGAATGGAACCTAGCAACCTAAGCTAATTTCTGACTCGTGTATGGAGTCACAATAAACCAAATCTAAGTATTCTATTTGTCTAACTTTTATGTGTGTAAGATTTTTGCAACATATAAATGGTTACTCAACTTAGAACATGTAAATTTGATAGACTTCGTATTTTGGAGTAGTTACCAAATGATTCTTGTTTGTTTAGTATTTTGTTAATTGGAACGTCTGTAATATCCTGAGTTACCTAGGCCCAGGATTAGTCTGGCCCAGGTAATACCTTAGTTGTTTCCTTATTATTGGAATTAGAAGTATTACTTATTATGGAATTGGAAAGTGTCACGTTTTTGGGACTAGAGTTGTATAACAACTGTAACAGAGGAAATAAGAGAAGGATTAGAATTAGGAAGTATAAAAGGACTAGGACTTTAAATTCCTCTTGGTATATATATAGGTAACCATCGACCATTCCTTGTATGGAATTATCTTTTAACATTTGAGAGAAACAATCTGAGAGGAGGTTGTTGCTGGAAACCTAGGGGAAGAAGAGGAAGAAGGTCACTGATTGATGTCCTTTTCGAGCTCGCACATCGCAAAAGCAACTATTACATATCAGAGGTGAGTGGATCTTCCTAATTATCTAGTTGGTTTAAATCATATGATTTTTAATGGATAATGATTCAATTACTCTGTTTTGATAAGTATGCAACTTTGTGTTGATAAGTATGCAGTGATCCTCTTGAACTATAGAGTAGAATCTTGTTTTCGGTCAAGGAATTATATATGAGAGTTTGTGTAAATAATACAGGGTGAAAGGAGTGCAGAATCATGATAATCTATTGTGCAGGAATGGAAATTACATGAAATAGAGGCTGGCGTCAATGGCAGGAATTGACGTTAGAAGGTTGTGGGACCACATGGCCCACTGTATGGATGATCAGGATCATAAATCATAAGGAGGATCCATGGTCGACCAAGGAGAACCTGGACCCATGTGAGGTGGACCCCGTTTGGGCCACCATCCACTGGATTTACTTGTTACAAGCGTGAGTTTGAGACAATCAGGACTGTATGTTGTTAGGGGTTGTGTGATCCATCAGTGGACCTGATTGAAAATCGGGACCCCACATCTTGAAAGGGAACCTGGGCGACCTTAGAGGAGTGGGACATCTGGGATTTTTATCAGTGGGACCCACTGATCAATGATTTCAAAGAAATCCTAGGCGTGAATATGATGAAAACAGAGCAACTGTCGACATCAGTTGTGGGACCCACTATCTAAATCAATCAGAGATTTGGACCCCACGTTTTGAAGAGGGCCCAGGGACGACCTGAATGGTGGTGGTCCCATGTGGCCTGGGCTCCATCTGCCTAGTTATCCAGCAACTTCAATTTTGTTAACAAAGAGGCTTACTGCTTGTGTTTTTGAGACTGCGGGGCCCAATAAGGATACTTGATGATGAATCCAATCCAATAGGATGGAAGCTTATCATTAAGCGATCATGTCCATGAAGTCTGATCTTGGATTGGGATTAGTGGGCCCATCTGCAGTCATCCAGTAGCTCCAATTCTGGGTAACATGTGAAATTTTTGTACTTGTTTAGGCTGCAGGGCCCTTTCAGGCTTCTTGGGGATGAGTCTGGACCATGGGAAGCAATGTGGAACATTGGGCGACCAAGACCTTGGGGTCTGATCTTGATTTTTGCCTGGTGGTACGCACTAGATTATTCATCAGGAGGTTCATGTGTGAAAGGTTTGTTTATCTGGGTGATAATCTGAGTTCTGGAAGGGGTCTACTAATTGGGATTGACCTAGATTTTAAGTGGAATTATTAATTAACTTTCTTATTTATATGAATATTGCTATATGATCACGATTTGGATATCCGACAGGGCCCCTAAATTCGGGTCGTGACAAAGTCTCTTTGGAATCTTGGGTCGGCTCCGCTTAACTTTAGATCTAGCATAGCTTGGTTATCTATTTTGGAACTATCTGCAGGTTAGTCCTTTGTCTTGAGAGTTACCAATTGTCACTTTGGTACCAACCTTTGAATTTTGATGGCCATGATGAAACTATTGGTTTTGGTTATTGGGTATTTTGGCCGAGAGAATATTTTGACCAAAGTCAGTGATAGTTTCCTGTGATGCATTAGCCCATGTGGATTGCCAGTTTGCTTAGGTGGTTTTTTTAATTGTTTAGATTTGCTCTGATGATTCCATATTTAAGTTTCTCTACTCTTGCATGATCTTGCCTAATTGTAGTTATTGTTGAATTCTGAGAATTTACTGTCTATAACTCTGATTGAGATTGTATAGTATGTAATTCTGAATTGGTTACTAGGTAGGTTTTCTTCAACCTAATATACTACAACTCACACTTTTAGGTGAAGAGATTGTAATACCCCGGGCCCAGTATAAGGGATAGATTATTTTTTGATATTTAATTTTTAATTATCTTTATTTTACTTAGAATTATTGGGACCCATAGTTTGATGGAGGAATTCGAATGGGACTAGTGTTGGTTATACCATATACTCCTCTAGTAATGTTAGGAATAGGATTGGCCTGTGAGAAGGAAATAATAAAATTAGAAAGAGGACTTTGGGAAGGATTCTAACTTCTAGCTTTTATATATTGATTGACCCCAAGCCTCTCTCAAGCTATTCTCTCTCTCTCTTTTCCACTTTCTTTTCCATCAACCCAAAGCCTAATTTAGTATTAGCCAAGAAATTAGGAAGAAGAACTAGTTCTAGTCAGCCATAACAGGTGAGTAGAAATTCCGATCCACTTGTGTATAATTCTAAATTTCTGGTTTATGCTTTGGTATATCTTGATTTCTCGATTTTTATCACGAGACCTTAGATATAGATAATAATCCAATGGATTTCTCCAAGTTGGGTTTACTGCTGCAGTGTCATCCCCCCACTCTCGACATGTAAATATGGATGTGAAGCTTTGAATCCCTATCAGATAGCCCCTAGAATTCATAACATCTGATTTTCCATGTAGATAATATTCTTAGTTTGCAATTCCAACCCTAACCAACCCAAGATCTGTAAAAATCCAAGCTGAAACCAAGACTTCATTGATTCAGGTCGTCATTGTGCAGAAATCTTGAAACTGGCTATGGGACCCACATGTCCCACTTGATGGATGATCTGAACCAATCATCTAAAAGGCAACCCGTAGACGAGCTAGGAGTCTAGGGGCTATGCAGATTGAGTCTCATTAGGCCCACTATCCAACCAGCCCAGGTATATCAGGCGTGAGACCTCTGTTTACAGAAAATAGAGTTTTGTTAAGTATTATTGAGCCTATATGAGTTTCTAAAATTTGGAATAGGCCCTGTTAGTTTCTAATAAACACAATTAGGCCCTTATGACTTATTTTCTTGGGGAATAAACTAAGGTAGGGTTCTGGGTAGAAATCTCAGCCTTATATGAAGTCTGAATTTGCAAGAAAGTCCTTCCAGTCTTATGAAATTATGATTAGACCGCTTGGCTTACTTTTATAAAGTTTTGAGTGTGGAGAATGATATGAATGGGGTCCTAAGTTTTCTGAATTACAAACAAAGGCTTGTTATTATTGTTATTATTTGCAAATTGTTTGAATTGTTTACTTTAGTTCTTGAGTTGTCAAATCTGTATTTTGGATACTGTTATTTGAATATATGGTGACTTGAAATATGTATGTGGGCTAATATGCTTACGTCTTTGTTATTTGGGGATCTCACATGGTAGATTGGGTGGTTTGTGTATGTATATGTTGTGGCTAAATTGGTAATTAAATAATTCCCTTAAAACTGTAAAGGGTGAGTTATGTAATTGACCTATTTCATCTCGTACACCAAGTTTGATTTGGACTGGGGCAGATTGAATCCACATAATTTGAGAAGGGTTGATTATGGAATTTTCCCATTACTAATGTTGAGGACATGCTAAATATCATATTTTTAATGAGACATATATTTGCTATTGATTGGAAACTTGAGATACAGTGACTTTGTTTGTTTGGAGGAACTTTTGGACACCCCTAGACCACAAGCATGTATGGCCGATTTTGTGAGGATTGTTGATGTGGGACCTTTTTGGGAAAGATCGATTTTGTGGTACCAGTTTGCTGGTTTTGGACCTCAGTGGTCAATGGTTTTTTTTGGACCTTGGTGTTTGGATTTATTTTGGACCTGGTGGTTGGATTTATTTTGGACCTTGGCGGTCGGTTTTATTTGGGCTGGTGCTATTGGTGGCTAGGAGGTTGTCGTTTGTTTGACCCGATTTAAACCTTGGCTTGAATGAGACTTTGAATGTTATTTTAATTTATTGTGTAATCTTATCTAAGTATATGTTTAAATGTACAAATAGATTAATATATCTATTCACTCAGTTGTACTAATATTTTGTGGATCTGCCCCAATCCAGATAACTAGAACTTAGAGACTAAGGAAAAATGTGATGACCGGGAGTTAGACTTTGGGATGCGTACTTGAGCGTCAAAGCCACATAGATGAAGAAGATTAGATTTAATAGATTGTTTAGATTATTTCACTTGGAAGACATTGCACTTATTTTTTGGACAATGTTACATTTATTTATTAGATTTGGATTTTTAATACAAGTTGGTAAATGCCTGAATCTTTTTGTGATCTTTGATTTAACCTATGTGTGTGATGCTTACGAGTCTCGGCATGGAATTCGAAGGGCCTTGGATTCTGGGTCATGACAGAGATGATAACTGTAATACCCCGGACCTATTTAGGGGCTAAATTAAAATATTCTCTGATATTGTATGTAATTGTTTCCCTTGAATATTCTAGGATTTATGATTTTTGTGTGTTTGTGTGTGTGTTAACATATGAGACCAATAACTAGTTTGTGTGATTATTTTGTTTATTTGTGGTATTGATATATATAAATGGACCCTAAGTTTTATGGAATTAGGAAGCATTAGGTGGGACCCTTTGTATTTTATTTAGTGATCTTTTAGTGGGTTTTATTACAAGGGTTTAAAGGAAGTTGGTAGGACCTGTAGGAATAAGAGATTAAGTAGTAGTCTTACGTCTATGTGACGGGACCTTGACTACAAGAGACCCATTTATAACTTAATAAGGAGGGGCCCACCAATTGTATCTAAGAGAGGAGTGGTGTAATACCCCTTACATTATTACAGGGGCTAGTATTTTACTTAATATTTTATATTTTTAATTCCCTTGATTTTTCTTTTTGAATTTGTCTTTAATAATTACAAATTTTATTTGGTGAATGATAATTTCTTATATATATATATATATATAAGTATGTCGGTCCCCTTTTGTGTAGCATAGAATTGTCTTTTAAATAGATCCTTGGCTTTATAGGACCCATTGATTTTAGGCTAATAGGATCAAGTAATTTAGAATTATGGGTGGGACCCTTGTATATTAAATAGTTTGTATTTTATTGGTGGACTTCTAATTTGAGGATTTAGAGATATTAGTGGGACCATGAGAAGTGATTTAATAGAATTGTATTCTCATTATAAGGAAGGACCATGAATTAAAAGGAGGTAGTTGACTTAGAATAGGAAGGATGACTGCTTTTGTATTCTACAAGAATTAGAAAGTCAACCTCATTGCCTAAAAGGACTTCTAATGCCAGATTAGAAAGTAGTCTTTCCTAGTAGAGTTTGAATTACGAAAGTGGATAAGTAGCCCCAAATTATAAATACAGGTCTTCACTAGAGAAGCCTCCACACAACCTCTCCCTTTTCTCTAGCCTTCATCTCAACTAGAACCCTAGAGAGAACTAGAAGAGAAGAAGCAACAATTAGAGCATTGGTTAATGTCCTTAAGCCCCCCCATATTGCTAAAGCCACCATTTTCTATAAAAGGTGAGTAGATTTCTGAATCTACATGTGTTTAAGATTCTTCTCCTTGAATTAACATGTTTAGAACCCTATTGTAATAATTTCTATGGCTGTCAACTCTCATAATAGATGTGTCATGGCTAGTCAATTTTTTATGCTAATGTTTTCTCATTGGATGAATGGGATTTGGGGTTTCTTTGAATGATGGCTGACTGGTAGATGATGGGTTTTGTCATGGCTGACTGGTATATGATTTTTGATGTGGCCAATTGGTGTATGGTTCGAATTGGAGGTGGCTGAATGAAAGTATGATGGATTTAGAAGGGTTGCTACTGATTGGATGTTTAGGTACAAATCTGTGATGTCATCCCTTGATGATACAACTAATACACACTGAAACAGGTTGTTAAGAATGTTTTATGTCATTTTGGAGAGATGTTTAACACTGATGATGTTTGTTTGTAAAAATTTGTCCCTAGTCTTGATCGACTGTTCTCATTATAAAGGGGTTGAATCCCTGATTACATGCTACTATTCTTATCTAAATGGGCTGAATGCCCTGATTACAAGCTAGTATCCTTATCCAGATCCTAAAAATATGGTTTACAATAAGATATGAAGACTGGGCCCAAAATGGGCCTGGGCTTGGATTGACACCCCCCCTCAAATTGATGCTGGGGAGTCATAAAGCAACAATTTGGAAACAAGAAATTGATGTCGAGGCCGAGGAAGTCCCTTAGTGAAGATATCTGCCAACTGAAACTCTGTAGAAACATGAGGTAGACTAATGACATCCCGCTTATATTCATCCCGAATAAAGTGACAGTCAACTTCAATATGTTTTGTACGTTCATGGAAGACGGGATTTTCAGTGATTCGGATAGCCCCAGTATTGTCAGCATGTAATGGAGTAGGAGAGGTTTGAGTGAACCCAAGTTCCGAAAGAAGGCCCCGTAGCCATAAGATTTCAGAACAAGCAGAAGACATTGCCCGATATTCAGCTTCCGTGGAAGATCTGGACACACGTTCTTGTTTCTTGCATTTCCAAGAAATGAGCGAATTTCCAAGGTACATGCACCAACCAGTGGTAGAACGACGCGTGTCTTGACAGCCAGCCCAGTCAGCATCCGCATACGCAGTGAGATGCAGTGGATTATCCTTGGGATAATATAAACCACGAGAGATAGTTCTTAGCAGATAGCGGATAATGCGCTTGACAGCTGTCAAATGAAGGTGGCGAGGAGCAGTCATGAACTGACTCATAAGATTGACAGCATAGGATATGTCAGGTCGAGTGATGGTGAGATAAACAAGACTTCCTACCAGGCGCTGGTATGTATGAGGATCAGGAAGAAGATCGCCGTCATCTTTACTCAGCTTGAGATTTACCTCGACAGGTGTATCAACAGGCGAAGAATCATGGAGGGCAGCCAACTCGATAAGGTCTGATGTGTATTTGTGTTGATTAACAAAGAGACCTTTGGGAGATTGATGCACCTCTAAGCCCAAGAAATAATGCAAAGGGCCCAAATCCTTCATATGGAATGATTCCCTGAGAGAAGCTTGGAGAGATTTGATCATACCATCATCCGTGCCAGTGATAATAATATCGTCAACATAGACGAGAAGCACAGTAACACCAGTAGATGTGTGGCATAGAAAGATAGATGGATCATAAGGACTCTGGGTAAAGCCACTCTCGCACAATCGACCCTTGAAGGTTTCAAACCATGCCCGAGGAGCTTGCTTTAGACCATAAAGCGATTTGCACAGGCGACAGACAGTCCTCTTTGAGGGAGAGGGGACGCCTTGTGGTATCCGCATATAGACTTCTTCTTGCAGATCCCCATGAAGAAAGGCATTTTTGACATCCATTTGGTATAAAGGCCAAGATTTAGAGGCAGCAATGGCGAGAAGTAATCGAACAGATGTCATTTTTGCCATAGGTGCAAACGTTTCCTCGTAGTCAATGCCATACTCCTGTCGGTTTCCGAGTGCCACAAGTCTAGCTTTGTGTCTATCCAATGACCCATCAGATTTAAGCTTGATCGAGTAGATCCATTTGCAACCTATGGGTTTAACTGCTGAAGGACACTCCACAATATCCCAAGTGTGATTCCGATCCAATGCATCCAATTCCTCCTTCATGGCCTGGTTCCAGCAATCTTGTTGGACAGACAGCCTGCAAATAAGAACTTGGGATAGAGATAGAAGATAGAGTGGTCATCAAAGAAGTATGGGTAAATCCATACCGATCAGGCGGTCTAGAATGTCTGGAGGAGCGACGTAAGGTAGGAGTAGATGTGGAACCATTTGTCGGTGGAGGATGAGGGGGAGGGCCATCTGCAGTGGGAGGTTTCTCCCGACGGTGGTAGACAAAAGCAGGATTAAACCTAGTAACAGAGGGTGGATCCGAAAAACCTGGTAAGAGAGCGGGTGAAGAGGGAGGAGGACAGTCCATGTGAGTTTGGAAGAAATATTGATTTTCAAAGAAAATAACATTTCGAGAAACCCTGATACGACGACCAATGGGATCATAACAAACAAAACCTTTTTGATTAGTGGCATAACCCAAAAAAGCACACCTGCGAGATTGTGCTGTTAGTTTCGTTCTTTCGGTGGGAGGTAGATGAACGAAGCAAACACAACCAAAGGTATGTAGGTGATCAAACACAGGATGATGACCAAACAATTTAAAATGAGGCTTTAAATGAGCAATGGTAGGTGAAGGAAGGCGGTTTATAAGATAGACAGCCGTGGTAAGAGCTTCAGTCCAAAAACGAGGGGGAACGGATGCTTCAATCAGAAGAGTTCTAATGACATCAAGAAGATGTCTGTTTTTTCGTTCCGCAACTCCATTTTGTTGTGGAGTATACGGACAGGTACGTTGAGAAAGGATTCCTTTATTGTTTAGAAAGGATTGAAAATCCTTGGAAACATACTCCCCCCCTGAGTCTGAGCGCAAAGTTTTAATGCATTTAGAAAATTGGTTTTCAACATAGTGAACAAAAAATTTAAATGCATTAAGAACATCAGACTTCGAATGTAATAAATAAATCCAAGTAAATCTGCTGTAGTCATCAATGAATGTTACAAAGTACTTGAAATGACTATGTGATAAGGTCGGAGCAATGCCCCAAACATCACTGTGAATTAAGTCAAAACAGGTAGTGCTCCGTGTGTTAGAGTGTGGAAAGGGTAAAGTTTTACTCTTCCCTAATTTACAAGCATCACATTCAAAAGAAGCAGAACCAACAAGTTTATTTATTAATCCAGATTGAAATAAAGTAGACATTGTAGAAGCATTCGGATGACCAAGTCTATTATGCCACAATCGAGAATTATTCTGACTGAAAAAACAAAATAACTGATGTAAAGGTTTATCATGAATAAATGAAGACACTGGTAAGGAAAAAAGTCTTCCACGCTTAGGCCCCTCGCGATCACTTCCCCCGACTCCTGGTCCTGCACAACACAACCAGTAGAAGAAAAAGAGACATTGTAATTATTTTCAACAAGTTGACCCACAGAAACCAAATTGGTAGCAAGATGAGGAGAAACTAAAACATTGGTTAAGGGTAAGGGGCCAGGGGTATCACCAACAGAGGTGATAGGAAGATGATCTCCATTGGCAGCTTGAACCGTAAGATGACCAGTGTAAGGAACGACATTTTGTAAGTTTATGGGTGAAGAGGTCATATGGTTACTTGCACCAGAATCTAAGTACCATGTATTGAAAAGAGAAGAACCAGTACCTGCGATGTTCATGGATGCTAAGGCATTGATGATCATTTGGTTAACTATCTCAGGGGTGAGAGGAGCAGGAGGCGCAGACTGTGATGAGGAACCAGGCTGTGAGGAGGGATCATACTGCAGAGAACCAGTAAAGTCAGATGATGCATATGATGGAGTGGTCACTGTGTAAGCAGTAGGAGCGGACGACACTGTGGAAGTACCAAGGCCTGACTGCACATAATTACGGGAAGTAGAATTGCGAGCCTTCTTCCGACATTCGTCAATAACATGACCAGTGGCCTTACAATATCTGCAAATTTTTGCCTTGCATTGATTCGCATAGTGACCATGTTTTTTGCAGTTATGGCACTGAACGTGACTGATGTCCCGAGGAGGTTGTCTAGTTGTAGCAACATAGGCAAATGGAGCCTCAGCAGATTTCTGTTGTTCTAGAGTAGTTTTAGTAGCCGGACGTTGTTCTTCACGCAGAAGTTCCTGAAGACAGACATCCAAGGTGGGAAGAGGAGCCCTACTCATCAAGTTCGATCTGACTGTTTCAAACTCCATACGAAGTTTCATGAGAAGTTGATCCCGATGACTACTTTGCTGTAATGGAAGTAATTCCAGAAGAAGTGCTGCAGATACCGAGGAAAACTTAATCTCATCATATTCGGACCACAGTCTGCGGAAGCCATTGTAATACTCCTGAATAGACTGGGTGCCTTGAGTGAATTGAGAGATTTCAAGTTCCAATTGAAACTGGCGAGCAGCATTGCCCTGTTAATAAATTTTCTTAAGATATTCCCACATTTCACGGGGCATTTTTGCAAGGTTTTAGATTGAGGATAAAATGTGAGTCAACAGACCCTAGCAACCAGGTTTTGATTTTAGCATCCTTCGTCTTCCAAGCTAAAATCTTCTTCTCATCTTCCTCAGGTTGAGGTTCAGATCCATCAATGTGTGCTCAGAGTTCTTTTCCTTCCAAGTAAATTTGAAATTGGAAGGCCCATGAGGTATAATTTGTTCCATCAAAGCGAACTAGGGCAATCTCATGTTTTTCCATTACTAAAGTCTAGTAAGAAGCACACACAAGGAAGACAGGGTGCTGAATTGGGCAGCAGTACTGTTGCAGTCCAATCGTAGATGGATCAAACCACATTCAAGATTGTAAGAACACAATCAGGAGGTGTTGCAGCAGACAGTAACCAGCAGCCAAGAACAATTCCCAGAAGGCACAGAATAAAAGTGCACAACAAACAGTACCCAGAAAGACACAGACGAACAAATTATCACAGCAGCAGTGCAAAGGAATCAACAGATTGGATCAAGTAGACGCAGCAGTAACAATCAGCAGCAGTAAGTAACAAACCAGCAACAACAGCAGTAATAAATAGCAGTAGGAAGAACCAGCAGTAACCAGCAATAGAACAGTTGCTGATACATCAACTTTTGCACAGAACTGTGCACTAAACAGTACCTGACGACCCAAATTTTTGAGTTGGGTTGTGTACATGGGCCCCACCTAGTGATCTGTTGACAGATCTGAGTATGGGGATGGGTTCACAGCAAATTTCTGCAACTATTCGAAGTGGTCTCAGGTAGAACGAATCCAAATCCAAACTTTTGGACGGCTGAGATGAAAAGAAATGAACAAAACTGATTTTCTACAAAAAATGGTAGATGGCCTACCTCTGATGATCCTTAAATCGTGAGAAAATCTTCATAAATATGTATAAATCTAGGCGACCAATATGGGCTGCTTCTGCTGAGTAGCAGATGATGATCGTAGGTGGGCCACGTCTAATCTGAGACGATCAGAGATGATCAAAGATGATCAGGCTGGAGATATGATCTCTGAAGGGCTTCCAGATCTTGGAAGATGACTTAGGAGAAGATCACAGATGATCGACCCTGCTCTGATACCATGTCATTTTGGAGAGATGTTTAACACTGATGATGTTTGTTTGTAAAAATCTGTCCCTAGTCTTGATCGACTGTTCACATTATAAAGGGGTTGAATCCCTGATTACATGCTACTATTCTTATCTAAATGGGCTGAATGCCCTGATTACAAGCTAGTATCCTTATCCAGATCCTAAAAATATGGTTTACAATAAGACATGAAGACTGGGCCCAAAATGGGCCTGGGCTTGGATTGACATTTTATGGGCCCTGGGCATCTTGTCTCTTATGGTTTGATGTGTTCTTTTTGGGTTTTTCCAACATGTCATCCTCTAAGGTCCACTGTTTTGCTGAAATCAATTTGATACAATGTTCACTATTCATCATAAATTGAGGAACACATGCTGCCCTTTAATGTTTGATGAAATTCTTGTTAGATGAAGTTAAGGTTCAGTTATTTTTGAAGATCTTGCTTAGCTGCTACTAATCCAATGTCTAATAAGGGGGTTCCACAAACATCTTTTTATCAAACAGATAGATCTACTACGTACTGGTTGGACCCAACTTGGGGACGGATATGGATAATTTAATTTGTAAGGGGGCTGTTTGAAGTAAATCATATCTTCGGACACCAATATACTCAATTCGGTTGAGTGAATCAAGGACAAGACTAACTTGAGGTATATGATCAATAAGGACAGTGTGCAGTGCGGTTGGTGTGGACCAAACCCTAGATTCACAAGCCTTCTTTTAGCAGTTGGGAATTGGGGTTGTTGAGTACCAAGAACTACATAACAAGTGTATCCTACCGGCTAGTGATTTTTTCTGACATGCGAGATTTCAGAAGTTGAATGGGGTGCAGACACTCACTATGTACTAGCAAAAAGGAGACTGAATCAAATATGAATAATCAGGTTGGCTGAACAAGAATTGGATTATGTGGTATTATTCATTGATTGGAATCTGGAAAGATAAGAACTATAGGGTCATTTTGTAGTTATGCTCTGATCCTTTATTATATTGATGATTTTGGTTTCTCAATTCTTAAGAGTTTGACAAGTGGTTACAATCCAGAACTTGTCTGAGTCCTCACGGACCCTTATTTTAACGCCATACTTTGGAGATTCAGTTGGATTATATTTGTTGGAGAATATGAAGTATGGGTTCATGATTATTGACCAATGTGAACTTGTTGGTGTTGCTATGAGTTCTATTACACCGTGATTTGCAGTAAGTTCATATGTGAAGATTTTTGTGAATAAGCATAGAGCTACATCCCGAGGTTATTTGGAGATTCACACTAGGAACAATGTGTTAGTGTGTATTCAATGAATAGGTTAAGTGATCTGTTGTGTGTTTGTTATGCCATGTTAAAGAGAATTGTTAGTAACTCAAGCTTTAGGGGGCAAATCGAACCTGGTTTTTGGTGTATTGTTTGGATTGGATTATTTGGCATGATGATTTATGGATTTCATGATGACAATGCTTGACTTAGGTTTGAAGGTGACTCTAGATTCCTCAGAAATCTTTATCGTTGGTGTCACTTTATATTGAGAATCTGATTTATGTGTTTATGCTGAATTGTAGATTCCTTTATGCTACATGTGTGAATGTAATCTATCAAATGGTTCTTTATTGATTAATCAACTATGTTTGATTTCACTTATCATTTATTACACGTGATGGATATGTTGTGCCTTTTTGTGATTATGTAAGCATTTTAAATCATAAGGGGTTAGCAATTAGCATTTCAAATTTTTTTCTTTAATTAACTACATTTGGAATGTCTGCATGTGTCAAGCCTCCCCTAGTTACAAAAAGTTTCTTCTGTTGCAGTTAATCAAGTTATCGTGGCAAAATTTCTATTTGTTTTGACAAAATTAATTAATGCTTCAGGGAAGTTTGGCATTGAAGGACTTTGATATACGGAAGGCAGCAGGGGGTGTCCAATTTAAAACTGTTGAGAGAGAATTTAAGGCTCTAGTATCTGAAAACCACTTGGAAATTCATTTGTTTTGGGCTGGAAAAGGGACTTGCTGTGTACCTGTTCTGGGTACTTATGGACCATCTATTTCAGCCCTTGTTGTCAATCCAGGTAATATTCGATCCAATGATAGAAATAAGGGCCAATTAGATGCAATAGTCAAATGCAATAGTTTACTATGACTCAATAATGATATTTGATTATTGTGTTCTTCAGATTTCACACCAACCGTTAGTAACCGTCCTTTGACAACCTATTACTCAAAGAAGAACAAGAATGGTTTGGTAGCTGAAATTGTAGTTCCCATTGGAGTTGTGTGCCTAATATCTATTTTTGGGATTTTTACGTTGAGACAAAGAAGATTGAGAAAAAGCCAAGATGAAGGTATTATTGCATCATCAAAATTTATATTTTCACATATATGTATGTATGTATGTCTGTGTATGTATGGGGCCTCCTCTCATATTGAAGCAATCCTAGGGTTAAGATCGCAAGTGCCGGAGCACAATTAGGGTTCCCATGTGAAGACACTCTCCAACGATAAACCTACAGAGGGAAAATTTTATTAATACTACAATGCCATATAAATAATAAAAGAAACTTAGGGGCTAAGAAATCAATCCTAATCAAACTAGGAAACCAAATAATAATCCTATCCAAATTAGAAACTAATCCTAATTACAATCTTTTCTAAAATTAAAACTAATACTAATTAAAAATCAGAATTTCATGGGTCCCACATGTGGCCCACGAGCGTATCTCACGAAGACTATGGTGCTGCTGCATCATTCCCCCCAGGTTGGAAAAGAGTTCGACCTCGAACCCGGTTCTTCTTTTTGATGTTGCTTTTGTATACATTGTGCACTTGAAGTGCTTCCTTGGTGACGAGAACTTGATCCTTTCTTTGGTGGTGCCGGCTTCATAAGACGGAGTGTGACTTGCTTTTCACCATGCATGAATGTGTATGTGTTGTCGCACATGGCATTAGTGCCATTCTTATCATACATCCATGGGCGACCCAACAAGATATCACCACTATCCATAGGTACCACATTACACCAAACTGTGTCTGTACAATCTTCACCTATAGAAAAGGTAACTAAACATGCATACCTCACTTGCACTTCATCACATGTCATTAACGATCTAGCAAAATAGGGACGATGATGCTTTCAAACTTTCAGCTATAATTGATCCACAAGAGCTTGAGATATAATGTTCTGACAACTTCCTCCATCAATGACCACCGTGCATTCCTGACCATTGACTATTCCTTTGGACCGAAAAATATTATCTCGCAACCATTTCTTCTCAGTAGTTAATGTAGTCTCTTTGATGACCATGAGAGACTCAAGACCCTCCTTGGGCCCAATGTCCTTCACATCCTCTGTTTCATTCCCTTTAGGATCATCTGGAGTATCTTTCACATCACCTTCATTCTCAATGAGGTGCATACATTTGGGACATTCCATTGTACGATGCCCTTCTTGTTAACAATTAAAGCATGTGATCCTATTTTATACCTTCGGGCTTGGTGAAAACTTTCTCCGATAAACCACTTGGTTTAGAATCTGGTACTGATGAATTCTTCTGCAAAATCCATTTAGATGCATTATATTTCTTGGTCTGATAATCTGCAATATCCTCGACCTTAATAGCATGCTGGACGATCTCATCAACATTATCAAAATGTTTGAATGTGAGGATATGTTGAATGTCAGGTCTAAGCCCATGAAAGTATCTGTCAACTAAAACATCATCTTCATTCAAACCACAACGAGCTTGCATGGTTATGAACATAGAATACTCAACAACTATCTTAGATCCTTGTTTCAAATCTTGAAAACTTGAATGCAGATCTCTGGAGTAATTGACAGGAAGGAATTTTTGCTTCAACAAATTTTTCATCTCGGTCCATGTGTCAACTGGGTCAATTTGTTGGTCTCTTCTCTTCTTTTGCAACTCGGCCCACCTCTTATTATCCTTGTGACCACATCGATCATTGATACCACACTTATCAACGATAAATTCCATTAATCAGCACAAGGGAATATATGTTTCCACGGTTGCACCACCATCTACCCAAGATACCAAGATGTTGACCTACAGTTGGTGTCACTCATTGGTAAGTTAAAGTAAATGCACAGCAGAAACTTGAGTCCATTACTCTCTCAAGATTAAGAGCCTATTGTTTGGAAATTATGAGAGCGTCTTTTAATTGGAGACAGTATTTTGTATAAGGTGTTTTTCATGGCCGTTCAATACATCCACTGTACTAGCACATCAATACTGAGTCTTTCACTCTGATGGTCGGACAAACCACACTATCTCATAGTAATTGCAGTGATACAATCTTTCAGACGAGATGCCCAGTCTCATCACTGATTATGAAACCTTTTAAATATAAGAATTGTGACCTACGTCTCCTGTATGTGAATCTCATCCACACACATGGATCACATTTAATATACTTGAGGCTCTTATTCATCTCATGGAAAAACATGTCATTTTTTTATCAAATATGTACAACAATCAACAAAATCATATTCATCACATGAATAAAAGCATGAAATTATATATCATTTAAGATAGTTAATCAATTGTTCAGATTATCCTCTGGGTCAATGACATACAATCTAAAAATCTCCCACTCGGACTCAATTCCAATCAGGATTACATCTCACACCCATCCCATCCACATGCCGCTCAAAGACTTTGGTAGTCAAAGGCTTTGTAAAGGGATCTGCAAGGTTATCCGCAGATGCAATCTGGGTGACATCATTGTCACCCCTCAGCACAATCTCTGACTAGATGATACTTCCTCTCTATGTGTTTATGGCTTTTATGTCTTCTTTTTCCCTTGGATTGAGCAATTGCTCCGCTACTGTCATTGAAAACTGTAAGCGGCCATCATGGCAATGATACCACCTCAAGTTCTAAAAGAAACCTCTTGAGCCATGCTGCTTCCTTAGTTACTTCACAAGCCGCTACATACTCAGCTTTAGAGGTGGAATCAACAGTACGGTCTAGTTTGACACTCCTCCGCCAAGCATAGACATGTACCCAGAGGTAGATTTCCTTTAATCCTTATCTGACATGAAGTCAGAATCTGTGTACCCGATAGGATTCAATTCATTGCTGCCGGAAATCAACATGTGATCTCTAGTCTTTCTTAAGTACTCAAGAATACATTTTACAGCAGTCAAATGATCAAGACCTGAGTTGTATATCTGCTGACTATGCCCACTGCATGACAGATATTCGGTCTAGTACAAAGCATAACATATATGAGGCTACCAACAGCTAAAGAATATGATATCACCTTCATCTGGTCCTTTTCTTCAGGTGTCTTAGGACACTAATCCCTGGAAAGGTGCACTCCATGGCTGAAAGGTGTAATACCCTTCTTGGAGTTATGCATAGCAAGCCATACCGGCACCTTATCTATATAAGCAGTTTGAGATAAGCCCAAGATCCTATTTTTCCGACTCGACCCTACGATGTAATTGGCTTCTCCCAAATCCTTCATATCAAACGTCTAAGCCAACTAAACTTTCACCGTTGACAACATCCCTATATCACTCCCAATGAGAAAGATGTAGTCGACTTATAAAACTAGAAAAACTACGTACCTCCTTCACCCTTCATGTACACACGACACATCCAGATTTTGACTAAAACCAAAATATTTGATTGCATGGTCAAAACGGATGTTCAACTCCGGGATGTTTGCTTCAGTCCATAAATGGACGTATGCAGTTTGCAGACTCTCCATGATTGGCGCTTAGCTACAAAACCGTCAGGCTGCATCATATAGATGTGTTCCTTTAGATGGCCATTAAGAAATGCCGTCCTAACATCCATTTGCCAAATCTCGTAATCGAGATGAGCCGCAATGAATAAGAATATTTTAATGGACTTGAGCATAGCTACCAACGAAAAAGTCTCATCATAATCGACACCCTCTTTCATAGTATACATTTTCGCAACAAGCATGGCCTTAAAAGTCTCAACTCTTCCGTTAGGTCCTATTTTTCTCTTGTAGACCCACTTGCACCCAATAGGTATAATATTTGCAGGTAAGTCCACAAGTTTCCAGACCTGATTGGAGTACATGGACTCCATTTCAACTTTCATAAGTTCTTGCCAACGTCCTGAATCCTTGTCAGTTATTGGCTCATCATAGTTAGAGGGATCCTGTTCATGTTCCTCCGAGATTGCCTCATAAGACTCTCCCAGTAAAGTGAACTTGTTAGGTGCTGAACAATACTCCCACTACGACGAGGTAATGGTGTAATCACGGGATCGGTAAAGGTGGATTCTCCTCAAGTTTGGTTGTTTCTGGATTTGGAATTGTTTGTTCTTGAATTTCTTCCTAAGGCTCTTTGGTCAATCATTTAATCTTCCTCCAGAAAAACCACATTGGTGCTAACAAGCACTTTTGGCTCTTTGGGATTATAGAACAACCAGCCTTTAGTCCCATTTGGATATCCTACAAATGAGCACACTTCTGATTTCGATTCCAACTTGTCCATTTTCATCTTCAGCACATGTGCTGGACAACCCCAAATATGTAAATACTGTAGACTAGACTTTTGCCTAGACCATAGCTCCCAAGGAGTCCTAGGTAAAACTTAGAGAGTACGAGGTTTAGCGTGTACATTGTAGTATCCAAAGCATATCCCCAAAAGGATGTGGGTAATACCAAGAAACTCGACATAGACCTAACCATATCTAAAAGAGTAATGTTCCTTCTTTCTGGTACTCCATTCTATTTAGGCATTCTAGGAGCAGACAACTGTGATAGAATCCCATTTTCTAATAAATATCCCATAAATTCAGCCGAAAGGTATCCCTCCTCGATCCGATCGAAGAGCCTTGATATTTTTACCTAACTGCTTCTCCTCTTTCGCTCGAAACTCTTTGAACGTTTCAAGAACGTCGGAGTTGTGGTGCATCAGGTATATGTATCCATACCTTGAGTAGTCATTTGTGAAAGTGATGAAATACTCAAACCACCTCTCGCTCTTACATTAATGGGTCCACACATTAGAATGCACCAATTCTAATAAATCTTTGGCCCTATTATTCTTAGAAGAAAATGGTTTTTTTTGTCATTTTACCTTCCAGACAGGACTCACAGACAGGCATTGGTGCCAAGGTTTTGTTGGATTGATGAAGGTGACTTTCTCCTCAATAGTGGTCTATCTGACTTAATGTCTATTTCGTGTCATGCATCTCATACATCATTGGAGTTAACAAATATAAATCATTGATTACCTTGCCAGAAAAAACAAAGGAACAATTCCTTTTAATAACGACTTCAGTATTAAAGTTCACAGAATAACCATTATTCACTAAACTAGATACTGAAATTAAATTCCTGCTTAAAGACAGTACATATAAAATGTGTGACAAAATCAAATTAATATTTGAAAATTTTAAAATAACCATTCCCACCGACACGTTTCTGCCTTTGCTTCAAATCCAAGATTCACAATGATCTCGCCGTCACTAAGCCTCCTGGTTTCCTTGAACCCCTACAACAAATTACAAATGTGATTAGTTGCACCGGATTCAACACACTAGGATCTGAAGTACCAGTTGCATAACTAACTTCAGTTACAAGTGACTCAATTATACATGTGCTCTTTTTCTTAGACAGAAAGTCAGGACAATCCCTTTTCCAATGTCTTGTCATACTACAATGGAAACACTTTCCCTTGGGCTTAGCACCCGCACCTCTGTTTCCCTTTACCACACCACAAATAGGACTAGCATCAACCCTTTGGCCCTTAGGGAACGATTTCTTCTTGCCCTTCCTCCTTTTCCCTTTAGGCTTAGACCTGGCAAATGACTTTTTTGTCATATGGGAACTTAGCTAATCCTTGATAATACCCTCCGCTGCCACAAGCTAGCTCGAAAGCTTAGCCATAGTCAAATTCATCTTATTCATATAATAGTTCAACTTGAAATTCTTAAAAGAATCTGGCAACGACTCAAGGATAATATCAATATGAGATTTTGCATCAATCTCAGCACCCAAGACCTCCAACTCATTCAAGGAATCCATCATCTTGAGAACATGGGTCCTTTCAGCCATCTTAGTGGTCAATGGTCATCACTATTTTCATGGTTGCTTGCCTAGTAGGCCTGCCCCTTAAATATCTTCTTTAAGTTATATATAATCTCAGATGCAGTCTTAAATGAGTCATGTTGGTGTTGCAAAACACTAGACATGGATGTTAGATATAACACCTCGCCATTTCATCATCTTTTAGCTACTTGGTATATTGGTCCTTTTCGTCCTGTGGTGTATCTGGCTCAGGTACTTCAGGGCAAAATGTGGTAAGGACATATTTGTGCCATGCAGCAATCAGGACAATATCTAGGTTCCATTTCCAGTCTACATAGTTGGATCCCACCAACTTATTCTAATTAAGGATGGTCGCTGGGGGATTGAATGTGGATGAATTCATGCTTGAAAACTGTTGCACAACCATACATACAATTAATAAATTAAATGACAGTATGTTTTTCATTCTAATAATTTTCTTGTGGATTCCTCGAACTAGTAAAAATTAGAATGCATTGGATTCCCAATCCCTTAGGACATGCCTCCTTGGGGAGTGCGAATGGCCCTTAGATTGGTGTAGATCATTATCAGTCTAACAATGGGTCTAAGACAGATGATCCACAATCCCCTATCACTCATTATCATCTAGGCATCTCATACCAGATAATGTGCGACTCCCAATAGACTTTGGTTTCCATGGTACATGCCACAAATCCTTGTAAAAACTACGTCATTACTTTAGTTCATTGTGAGCCACCAATTAATATCGCTTGACAACCATTGCGAGCAGTGCCTCCTTTGGGGAGTGCACCCCAACCCTATCTCATTGACTCTATCCAAAGGAGATCTATATCTAGCAACCAACAAAATAAGTGCACTCCTTGGTGAACGACCATTCTATGATGGCATGAGGCACCCACCCACCTTACAATGGACCTACTATAGTATACCATGGGGATTTAATAATTAAATACCCCGCTCCCACTTAATATTTTAGAATTGAGGATTTTCTTAAAATGGTCTATGGGGCCAAACAAAACTACCAAATTATCTCATAATTTGAACAATGTTCGTATCCATCTCGAAATTTAAATAATGGAAAATTTGGTCAAAAGTTATAGTATTACCAGTGGGTCCCATCTCGTGGGTCCACCAAAACTAAATCCTCATTTGAACCATTTTTCAAATTAAAATTGATTTGACTAATTATTGTAGCTGCTGTCCACGGATCGGATTTTGAAAAAACATAAAACACATGCCACATCACACAAAAGAGACATGCATAAATTGGCAAGAATAAAATAAATAACTAGTCCCCTCTTCCACGTAGCCCAAACTGGATGATCTCTTGGACTTCCAAACACTTTGGGTAACCGTCCAAGTTCATACACCATCCTTGTCCTCTTATCCGCTGGAATTTTACAAGTGTAATAAAATTGTACAATTACATAAATTCCTATGCCTTAGAACTTAAGCTAATCTAGTAATGGAAATAACAATGGGCTAGGGAAACCATCATGCCTTGGCTTTTCATGGGGAAACCAAGGAAACCATGATGCCCTTTACAAACTGCCCAAATAACCAAAAGAAAGAAAGAAAGAAAAGAAAAAAAAAAAATGAGGGGCCACATAGAGAAGACTAAACCTGCAAGGTTAGTATCACTTACAACCAATAGACATCAAGGAACAAGGGTTTCAAATGCCTCCGATCCGCCATCTCATGAGTTGACAATGCACTCTATCATAAATGAATAAAGGCCCATCACTGTTTGGGCAGAAAACCCAGTCCACTCAAGCAGGCCCAGGGGCGCTCGAGCGGACGACTCATTGTTTCAAAGAAACCCGCGATTCCGTTGCTTCCTGATGCAAACTAAAACCAAATCTACTTCGAACGAAAAGTAGGTCTAAAAACCTTGATACGACACAGCCCTAGATCTATCCACTCCACATCTCATGCGGAGATTAGAACTAGAAAAACAATCTAATACATTAAGAAGGGATCGCTCTGCTACCTATTGTTGGAAGTGGGTGGGCCTTCCAAACAAGATTTCAAAAACTTTGATCCACTTAACGCAGGAATTTGACACCCAAAAGGCCACGAACCAATCCCAAGATCTCAAACCCTAATATTCGTGTATTAAGATCCCAGATTTTTATCAGGAAGACATGTGAACATACAAAAATACTATGTAGATCTACTAATATAACTAGTGCAAATTACAAAACTCTTTCGCGGACCTGATCTCCCAGACCTCGAAGTCTTCCACGCTATGACCCAATCGCAGAGATATTCTCAAAGAGAATGGTTGAATCTCAATTGAGAAGAATTCCTTAGAGCACTCAAGTAGAGAAACCAGAGGAGAAAAAAGAAGGGAGGATAGAGAGATAAGAGCACCCTGGATGTCCCATAGCAGTGTGGGACGTCTAGCCCTTCTTGGAGTTAAATAGTCTTAGAGCCCTAGTTCTCTTACGAGTCCTAGTTCTACTACTAATTTTCTTATGAGTTGTACTCCTCTTTCACTTATGAGTTTTTGCTTGATTATAACTCTCACTTAGGGCTAGCATTGAGACCACTAGGGATTCCTTGGATCTAGCTCCAACTGAAGCATCTGAAACCCACATCTCATGTAAGTTCCTGACCCGCGGTTAATTGCAGATAACTCCATTATATAAATGCAATCACACTCTAGTCCTAGGAATTTTACAAGACGACCCTAAACTTTCCAGTTACCACAAAGAGTCCCCTCCATCAAATATATCCATGGATCCATTGGAAACAAACTTTATAGCCAATGTGGATCCACCTCTTATTATCCTTGTGACCTGATTTATCACATCGATCATCGATACCATCAAATTAACTCTTAATCAGAACGGGTGCACACACTTATCGACGATAAATTCCATTAATCAACACAAGGGGATATTTCTTTTATGAGGAAAGATTCCATCTTGAGAATATATGTTCTCACAGTCCCACCACCATCTACCCAAGATACCGAGGTGTTAACCTACAGTTGGTCTCACTCATTGGTAAATTAAAGTAAATGCATAGCAGAAACTTGAGTCCATTACTCTCTCAGGATCGAGAGCCTATTGCTTGAAAATTATGAGAGCGTTCCTTAATTGGAGAAAATATTTTGTATAAGGTGTTTCTCATGGCCGTTCAATACATCCAATGTACTAGCACATCAATCCAGAGTCTTCTACTCTGATGGTCGAACAAACCGCACTATCTCATAGTAATTGTAGTGATATAATCTTTCAGATGAGATGCCTAGTCTCACCACTGATTGTGAAATCTTTTAAATATAAGGATTGTGAGCTATGTCTCCTGTATGTGAATCTCATCCACACCAATGGATCACATTTAATATACTTGAGGGCTCTTATTCATCTCATTAAAATACATGTAATTTTTGTATCAAATATGTACGACGATCAACATATTCATATTCATCTCATCAGTGAAAGCATGAAATTATGTATCAATTAAGATAATTAATCAAATTGTTCACATCATCCACTAGATTGGGGACATACAATCTAACAATTCCTTCTGTTTCAACTTGATAAAAAGATTGATATTCTTGCTTGGGCGGAGGTTCCTGCTCTTCGTATGAGGTTTCAACTTCATACTCTCCATCAACATGCTCCGATTCATAGGCATCTTCTTCATTGTGTGCATAATGAATATTCTTTATACCAAGACATTTAGAAGCATAGCGTCCTTTGCCTTTGCGTCGACAGCACTCGATGTCTTTCCTTTGTCACAAAGGATTGACAGCATTCTTTCCTTTGTTTGCAAAATTTGCAGGAGGCCTGCTTGATTATAAGGAGGTACTTGCCTGTTGAGTTTTTGTGGTGGAGCTTGTCGGGCAGAGTTTTGTGATGGAACGACCTGTTGATAAGTCGCACAGAGTTTCCCCTTTGAAGAGGTTCTCCAAAATGCCTTGAATATGGATGAAGCAACTAATCCTCAACGCGAAGTGCCATTCGATGAACTTCTTCATTGCTGTGAAAATTGAGTGTAGTCAATTCTCTTTGAATCTCTTGACGCAGTCCTTTCTTGTATTTGGTGATAGCTTGGTGATAATTTTCGGACACCTTGCATTGTACCATGAGATCATGGAACCTTTTTATGAAATCATCCACAGTGGGGGCTCCTTGTCTACAATCAACTAGTTGATGAATGAGGGAATAAACATAGTCAACTGGCAGGTAGTTGTCTTCCAATTTTTCTTTCATCTCCTCCCACGTGCTAATAGGAGGTCTCTTGTGATTGACATTCCTTTCATCAATACTCCGCCACCAAACACGTGTTGCACCCTTCATCTTCATCTTAACAAAGGGAACACGCTTGTCTTCCTCCTTTTTGTACCATTGAAAATAATCTTTAAGTGATGTAATCCAGTCGGTGAAGACTTTCACATCCATGTGCCCATAGAAATCAGGAACATCAACACGCACCTTTTTGGTGATGTCACCTCATCGGCCCTGATATTCATCAAAATTAGTTTCTTCAAATACGCGTTGCATAAACCATAGTTGTCCACTCCGTTCCGGTCACCATTCCGGTTTTGCCCTGCAGTGGAACGTTTTGGTATTTCGGCCAGTTCCTGCGTACCATTCCGGAAAAGACGCTACTAGAAAATAAAAAAATATAAAAATATCTAAATTAAAAATAGAAACAAAATATTGGAAAGTAAAGAAAAACATATTTAAAATTTTTAAATAATATTTTGTGAGAAATACATTTACAGTATGCACCGTGCATCAGTAAAAGGTAAAATACTGGAGATGGGCTCTTTCAAATAGATAGAGAAGTAATATTAAAAAAAATAATAAAACAATGTTGCTAACAGTTGTATTCCACTGTCCAAGTGGAAAAGTAAGTGTAAAGGGCCTTTCCTTGCTGTCAGGAGGTGTGAGAGAGAGAGAAAACAATATTTTAAAGAAAAGGCAAAAGGCGTTTTCTACTTTTTTTCAAACCTCGACGGTCCATTTACCCAAAAAGAAAACCTACAGAAAGAAAGAGAGGAGAACAAAATAAGGGGTTGAAGGGATACATATCAACTGGAGGTGGAGTTCTACTAGTACTGCCATGCGCACGAAGGAATCCAACTAGGAAACCTTGCACAAGTCCTTCCTTGGCTTAAGGTTGACGCACACATCAACCGTCCTTGGGTCCCACCTCTGTTATGATATAATCTTATAAAAAGGCTCCACCATTCTATTACATAAAGTAAATAAAAAACGAAAGGTCAAAGGGTCCCATCTAGGGTCCTATTAATTTATTACCAAGACTAGGGTCCACGAATAATAACAAATAATGAAATCTCTAGGGCTCTAGCATTCACCGAAAAGGGGTGCACCCAACTTTGGTACATGGTTCAGAATATTACACAAGCAGGTGATGGATCATTTAATTTAGGACCTAAATAGTTCCCCAATACATCAAAAGTTCACTAGAACACCGCCCTCTCATCTGTGTAGCACGTGTGGGGCTGAAACAAATCGCTGAGTTTTTAGTAACGTCTCTAGATCTAAAATGCAGATGGCTGGATCTATTTTCAAAGATATTGATTTTCAGTTTCGTTCAGCAAGAAGAGGTCTTCAGATTCCCACGGAGAGCAGCCATGGAACTCATTGCACATTCCAGGGATGTTTCCTGTTCTCCTAAGCAGCTTCCCCAGTCAATGCATATCCTTCTTCAGCTAGGTGCCCATGGTCCAGCTGGGATGTCTCGTGTTGACTAACACAACTGAGCCCTTTTTGCATCCTATAAATCTTCCTGTGTCGCCTTCCCATGCTGCCCAAGAAATCTACTTACTCAGTCTAAAACCTATCTTAATGAACATATCTGCTACCAACCTACAGATCTAACGTCCTTTGGGCTGTGGATTTTCCTGACTTCCTGACTTACCAACCCTCACAATTTTAGATTAAATGCCCAGATTGTAGGTCCAGGCTTTTTTGGCTGTCATTCAGTTACCCTGTTTTGGTTACCTTTGTTGTCATATGCTGATGGTTGCCCTATGTCTGACATAGCTGGTCGCCTTACCAGGATGCAAGAGTTTGAGGTTCCCCTTTCTTATTGTCCCTTTACAGTGTATGTTCTTCTTTCCTTTGTGATTAATACATGATACAGCCTCGGATCCATGATTGAAAGTAGACCAAATCTCCACAAGGGGTTTTGGCTGAATCCACGAAGGATTCAATCATAGAGACCAAGCTCCAAAGATGATTGGCCGAATCCACAAGGGATT
The DNA here is from genome assembly GCA_003546025.1 of Camphora micrantha. Lineage (NCBI taxonomy): Eukaryota > Viridiplantae > Streptophyta > Magnoliopsida > Laurales > Lauraceae > Camphora > Camphora micrantha. The sequence goes on along the minus strand of QPKB01000096.1, from coordinate 14,273 downwards.
CAGTAGACAAGCATTCTCAAACCAGAGAAAAACTCATATAACACATTTTTATTGAATAATGGAAGATATCTTCCCAATAGGGGTTTACTTATATAGGATGGGATGGGTCGTTCCTTCCTAAGTTAGAATTCCCATTCCTAAATTTTCTCTAATAATGAAAGAAACTAAATCTATTAAATAAAACCATCCAAATCATAATAAACCCCTTTATTTAAAGCCTTCTAAATATATTAAATTAAGAATTAAGGGAATAAGCCAGTTGAGCTTGTGGGTTGGACTCAATGGGCTGGTTGACCCATGGTCTGGCCTACATCAATACATACTTACCATTCAAGAGAGAAAAAAGGTCCTCTCACCCATTTTTCATGAGTAAGGAAGAACAAAACCGAAACTGAGACTAGTATAAGTCACATTATAAGATTTACTTTATTCAAAATATATAATCCACTTATTCCAATTAATTGCGGTGTGTTTGCCATTGAATTTGAATTTTGGTTTTCTCAACTAGGATAACTTTTTTTAAGAATGGTTCCTCGTGTTTATTGATCTAGGACCCATCCCCTAGTGGGAAAATGCCTCGACCATCACGTGAGTTGTGTGGTTTAGTGGTTGGCTTCCAACCTGGAGATAAAATGACTTAAATTTCAAGGGTTATTATGTTAACCTCTCTTCTTGCTGGAATCCACAGAGCTCGTAGGGATCATTGAGCTTGTAGGGATCGGTGCTGACACTTTCAGTTATTCTGAACTGAAGACTGCCACTGAGGAGTTTAGTCCCAGAAATAGATTGGGAGAGGGAGGATTTGGGCCTGTATATAAGGTGAGCCTCTCTCTCTCTCTCTCTCTCTCTCTCTTGATGAATAAAAATTGCGTGCTTATCATATCATTTAATGAAGTAATTATGTGTAACCGTACTTACATGAACATGTGCATGCAAGAAAACAACCATTCACATATCCATTCATAAAGTGCTCTATTTTCTTCATCGGTCATTATGTAATTGGTTAAGGTAGGACTGAAACTGATACATACCGGTGAACTTGATCCCTAGCCGCTAGACCTGCTTGACAAGAACGCTACTCACATTGTTGGCTATGAAATATTTATTTCTATTAACTTGTGGTATCTTATAGGGTGCACTTCCAGATGGGAGAGTAATCGCAGTGAAGAAACTCTCAGTAGCAACTCACTAAGGAAATAGTCAGTTTATGACAGAGATTGCTACCATATCAGCTGTTCAACATCGTGTAACATCCCAAAATTCCAAGGTTGTAATTAGTCTAGTTAATTGTGCTTTTAGCTAATTAAGCTCGTTTATAAGCCAAACAGGTCCGATTAATCATTAGGATTGCGCGTGCGAAGTTGGGTTGAGATCCGAGCCCGTTTGGGTACAGTAGGGGTGTGTGTCGCTATTTCCGGAAAGTTCCGAGGGCTTTTTAGTGTTTTCTATTTTTTGAGATTTTGGTACCATCGGGTAGATCACCTAATTTCTCAGACTTTGTCCTTCTGTTACATTCCAATCCGGACCTCCGAACCCGACCCAGAACCTGACCTGACCCGTACCCATCCAACCCCATTCTCCATTTCCCATCTCATCCCATGTGGACCCCACCTCATCCCATCATGCCCCCACCCCCCTTAACCCACGTGCATACCCCCACCCATTTCCACTTTCCCCTTTTCCTTTATTAGGTCAAACCCTCCCCCTCTCCTCTTTCACTCCAACACAACAACAATAGCAGCCCCCATTTCTCCCATTCTCTCATCTCTCTCGTTCTCCCTCCCTCACGATGTGCTGCCACCGTCGCTGGACGCCATCATCATCATCACCGGCCATCTCTCTTCTCCACTCTCCCATCTCCCATTTACATCTCTCTCACCTCTCATTTCTCTAATTCATTCTCTCCCTTTCTCTGTTTTCTTTCTTGTTTCTCCTTTATTTCATTCCCTCACCTCACCTCATCTCTCCACTCACCTCCCTGCCCACATGGATCAGCACCCACTCATCCATCCCATTCTCTGTTTCTCTTTCTTCCTTTGTTTCTTTCTTTTTTTTCTCTCATCCATCTCTCTCCCTCTTCCCAGCACCTCACTGCTGCCACCGTCCCGAAGCCTCCTCGTCGCCGTCGGCGACCAGCACCATCACCGCTGGCCACCACCATCTCCGGCGAACCCAGCCCGCCTCATCTCTCTCTCTCTCCCTATTTCCCTATTTTTCCCTTTCTTCCTTTCCTCCTCTGTTTCTCTCTCTTTCTCTGTTTTCTTTCTTTATTTCTCTCCCTCCTTCCCTGTTTCTCTCTTCATTCTCTCTCTCTCTTACTTTCTTTCTCACTCCTCCCTGCCAACGATTTCAACCCATACCCATTTCACTCCCTCTCATTTTCTCATCATCCCACTTCACTTTCTCTCATCTCATCTCATCTCTCCACTCACCTCACTCCACTCACTGTCGTTGACTTTATCCCCACCCATCTCACCATTTCACTCTTTCTCTCTCTAATTCACTATTTCTCTCTATTCTCTCTTTCTTTCTCTATCCTTTCTTTGTTTGTCTCCTTCCTTTTCCTTGACAATGGACCACCATGACCCCCCATCACCACTAATATAGTGGGCCATCAATCTAGTGGGCCCCACAACCTCCGTTGGTCACCATTATCTCCGCGTGGACCCCGCAAGCATTTCTTCTTCAATTTGCAAACCACCGCTCCATCCACCCATTTATTCGGTAAGCTCTTCTTCCCCTAGGTTTGGTTTTTATACGTTGGGTGTAGAAATGTGTTTGGTAGCTTAGAGCTTCCCCTCTAGTGATTTTATATTTTAATTAGTTTTATTTTGCTATTTACCCCTTAGGTTTGGTTTGTTGGGCTATGGAGCTAGGCTTTGTGGATTTGGGCATTTTCAACCAAAGGCAAGTAGATATTTATATATATGCTTGGATATGTTTGTCTTTCATTTGATTTGAAGATTGATGATGATTTAGATGACCATATGCTCAATTGATACCTTTGATTTTGGAAAACATGATAACTATGTTTAATTGTTTAATTAAATGGATATTGGCTGGATGGATATTAGATGATGGACTTGATGAGAGGGGGTATGGATGTATGTGGAGAGGGCAAGGCCCTATTTTCTTTGTTTGCAGGGTTAGAATGGAAGGGCTAGGTCCTTCATATTGACTGATTACTTGTTCAGGGATTTTGGAAAGGGGTTCCCACCCATTTCACTTCAGTTATAGAACTGAGGTTTTGTAACTGTAGTGTATACGGTCGACCGGCCAAGGGGATCGGGTCGACCGACCACACACAGTCAGGCTCTCTGGAGCCTGATGAAGAAATACATGCACATCATTTGTTTACAACTTTCGGTCGACCGGACTGGGTCGGGTCGACCGGGTACTCTATGTGGGATGTCGATCGGCCAAGGGCTGGATCGACCGAATGATCTGTGGCACCTTTTGGAAAGGGCCTTTTAGACCCTATCTTGGATGGACTTAGGTGGAACCTTGGTTACCCTTTTTGGACTCATTTGACTATATGTGAAGATGTTTTGAGCCGACGTCTTTCACGGTTAATCCGGGTGTGTCGGGTTACAACCTATCTCAATCTTGAATGGTACGGGACAACGGGATACCCCCTTTATATCTATGCACGGAGATTGTCTGTTTGGGTATCGCGAACCCTACTTCCCTTTGTGACTGAGTATAGTTGTACGATGCCTCGGGTTTAACATGGTACCTAGGATTGGATTGTCTATCGCTTCTGACTCCAAATTGTACCGTCTGGTACTTGTCTACATGCTATGTTCATGTTCCTTAGCTTCGCTTGCTTTGTTTTGTTTTGGGATTATTTGATGAACCTAGGTGTTGAACTTAGGATCCCTTTTGATGTTCCGCTTGTTTTGATTATTGATGGAAGTGTTGAGGCTAGGTGGCTTTGATTGTAAAAGCTTGACGAGGACTACTTATGGTATTGATGTTGAAAGAAGCTTGCTTGTTTGGTCTTGATCTTGATTTGATAATGGAAAGTAGTCTCTCTTTTGTTAATGAATCTTGTTCACGCAAGAAAGCCTAGTGTCGCGACCCCGGACCGGGCCCCCGAAGGACTGATCCGGGATCGGGACCATTAGTGTTTAGTGTGTCATGAACCAACCACACATATGTTTTTATTTTTAATTTCCCACAGGTGTCCGCGGTGAGGATATCACAATCATCCATTAATATTTCTTTCACGTGCGGAAGCGTGTAGCAAATCAAATAGTCCATCTATCATTAGTCATGAAGACAATAACCACAAGTATAAATACTGTATCAGAATGAGCAATGATATATATAGCAAGTTTCCCAAGTTGTTAAAGTTAAACAAAATATCAGTTAATTACAATCCCAAAAATAGAGGCCAACAAAGGCCAATATAACAAAAGAATAACCCCCAAAAGAATGGTCAAAGAGTTCCCCTCAAAATGTTACGCGTCTCCAAGCAGTCAGATGTCTACATGACATCGTCAGCACGCCACTCGACTAGAGGCTGCGGCTCACCTACCGCCTCCTCTGGCTCCTCCTCAAGGAAACCGGCAACGGGACCTGAGTACCAAAGCAAAGGATCAGACACGACGGTCTGGCAAGAGAATGAAAAGATACCACAATATACAATAGATGAAATACCTTGAAAAGCATAGAAATCTGTTTAAACAAGAACTCTAATAAAACCGATAAATCATTTGCTGTAAAACAAGTAAACAAGATAAGACATATGAGGTAACCAAGGAATCGGGAATAACAAGGTGGCAACCACAAGAAGCTAAGTCCTCTATCACTAAAGCGATAGAGCAATAACTAGGCCCTGATCTCAGTCACTCGAGGTGAGGAGAAACAGGGGATCTCATATAGATACATATACATATACAATACTATGCATGACCACGGTAGCGAGCCGGGCATCGGGGACCACAGTAGCAATCTGCGGCATCGGGACAAGACCACGGTAATGACCGGGTAGCGGGATCCAAACTGCAGCTGGCGGGACAAGAGGGGGATCTCCAAGTCGGTTGATCAGACCAACAGGGTTATCCAAGCTTAGTGGTGCCGACTCATAGGTCAAATACAATCGAGACAATGCAAGCAATTCAAGTACGAGTACATAATCAAACGGGCAAGACGGGGGTGCTCAAGGGCACACTGACATATCATGTGGTGCAATGCACTTCAGGTCAAGTAACTGTTTCAAGTGTACAATAATACTTTCGGGAAAACCATTCATGTAATGCAAGGCTTGGAAATAGAGAAATATTGTGAACTATGCTAAATCAGGAAAGACAATGATTTTAAGATCTATTAGAGTGAATAGGGGTCCCGTATGTCGATCATAGATATGAATTGGTACTCCTTGAGTTTGAAGACATTCCGGGCTCCTTATGCACTTTTACGCTTTTCAAAACTTAACATGAGCTTATGGTTATAACTAGATGTTATGATAAGGAAATCAAGACTATAAATGGTCCATCCTAAGTATGATGTTAATTCGGAGACATCGAGCAACCTACTCAGTCATCGAAAGGAATAGAATTCGCGATAACCAAGGAAAAAGTCTTGTATTTAGATATAAAGAAGATATCGCGTCATTCCGTCCCGTTCAAGATTGAAATGAAGTGAACATCGATGTCACCCAACCAACCGTGAGGAGCATCGGCTCAAGACGTCCTCACGCATGGTCAAATGAGTCCAAAGAGGGTAGCCAAGGTCCCACCTAAAACCAAGAAAAGAAAGAAAAATATAAAAAAAAAATCTCAAAACCCACTGGACTCAATCTGAGTCCTCCGATCGATCGGACCGAAGGTCCGATCGATTGGCTAAAATTTTCTGAACAGGGTCCGATCGATCGGCTAAAATTTCTACACAGGGCCCGATCGATCGGCCCAAAAACCCTTACAGTTAAAGACAGTCCGATCGATCGGTCTGCACGTCCGATCGATCGGACCTGGGCGTGCAGCAGTTCCGGGAACTTGGTTTCTTTTTCTCCCTTTTTCCTTTCCTTCCAACACATGATTAACCAAGGAAAACTATGAACAAGATGACTTAATTACATGCTTCCAAGACATTAAATGAGGCTATCAAGAGGTATAAAGATCATTTATTACAACCATGGAAAAATCAATAAAGGAAATCAATGAAAGCATAAAAAATCCATAAATGCTACCAAACCATTTGAAACTTAACAACATCCAACATTCACTTGCCTCAAGTCTTCAATTAGTGATATTAAGCTCTAACAAGTCCTCCAAGAAAATGGTCCAAGCTACAAGGCAAAATCCCCAAATAAAACCCTTACATGGGTCAAACAATGAAATGACAAAGAAACCTTTCAATAATGCAAATGTAGCTTCCCTAAGGCTAGAAGATTATAAATCTAGAAGATGGGAGGGATCACTTACTTGGATGACCTTCAAGTGAGAAGAACTAGTTCAAAGAAGGTCTCAATATGGGGAGATTTCTCCAAGAATAGTATCAAGGTGAAGCTTGCAAGGAGAGGAAGAGATTGGTGGTCTCCACTTTGAGTTTGGTGCAAGATTGGTGAGGATTAGAGATGAAGAAGCAAGAAGAAGAAGAAGAACTTGCTTGAGACAAGAACCCTAGACTCAAATGGCTGGAAAAATGGAGAAGGAAGAAAAGACATGGGTTTTTTTTTCTTATAACATGTGAAATGGGCCCCACCACTTAAGAACCATGAAAGGCCAAAATGGTGGTTTTCGGGACTTCGGATGAAATCGACGAAGAAGGAAGAAATGATCGTCGAAATATCTAGTTTCTAAAAAGTCTATGTTTCGCGGGTTTCGGGAATATCAAGTTTTGGGTACAGATTTGGTGTGAAATGACTGTTTTGCCCTCAAAGCTAGAAAAGTCAAGTTTCGGGGTTCGGGACGGGAACAGGATCAACATGAAAGTTGAAGCTATCAACAAAACAAGTAAATCGGGATGAAATACAAATCAAGAACAAAACGACTAAATCGGGAAAAATACAAATCAAGAAAACCAAGATAAAATCCCAAGTACACGTCAAGTCATAAACAAGGGTACCCCCAAAGGGCCCCACACTAAAACCAAAGGCACTCAAAATATCCCAAAGCTATAACAAAGCTATTTTAATCCCAAATCAACCAAAAAACCACAAAACACACTTAGAGCTAAACACAGCTCAAAGACACTAATCTGGGCCTCTCGGGTCGGGGTCTCACACCTAGCCCCTCACTATTGTTTGTCTAGGGATCTTTGTGTCAGGCACCACTCAGCTGTATATCGCCCAACACAGATGGGGCACCATCTGTGTGAGGACCTTGATGAACGTCTGCGCAGTACGACCTTTTACTTGTTGATGGATCTTGCTTGTTTGCCGGGGTCATTACCGTGCCTTGTTGCCGAGTTACTACTCGTGCCTTGTTGCCAGGCTTTAATCCTGTGCCTTGTTGCCAGGTATATCCTGTGCCTTGATATCTCCACCACAACTCAATGGGAGTAGGGAGGGCAATGACACTATCCCGTGGTAATTAGCATATGTGGACCGCCTATCTTGCTAGATGTTTATGTTAGTTTGATTATGATTCGTATGCTATGCACTTCTTACGATCAGGATGCTATGCATGTTTTATGATCTTGTCTATCGTCTATTCTGATTCGTTCTACATATCTATTGATGTTTTATATTTATATCTGCCTGCCGACCGTCGTGTCTGATGCTGCACTTGGTGCATAGGTACCGGGTACATCTACCTTTGGGAAAGTGGAGGCGTTGCTTCAGGCAGTTTAGCCTGATGGTGAGTACGAGTTGTGTGTCGACGGTATTGTCGTCGTAACCAACATACGAGTGCCTTCATACTTTGGTTAGTTCGTATTTATTCTCTTTCGGCTTAGGTTTTGTTAGAAGCCATTAATTAATATATTTTTGTTATCTTTTGCTAAACTTAAACTATAGAAAAGAAAGATGTGCATACTCTGAAATGTTATATTGTACCAATTGTTTAATTATGATGTTCCGCTGTGTTTTATGGTTATCGAGGAAATATTTATACCTCACCGCGGACTTCGATCCTATGGGACATGATTGGGGCCAGGTTGCATTTGTTTAATGTCAAGAAATTTTTAATTGGCCCTAATCTCACGTATAACCCCGGTTTCACTTTTGGGGGCGTCTCAAGTTGGTATCAGAGCGGGCACGTTTTTAGAAATAAAATCCACTAGAAACAAGAGGACGCGTGTGAGAAATTCGATTCGGTAGTTGGCATCTATACTATGTATGTATGGATCCTATAGTATTGTTTGTTAGTACATCAGGTGTTTAGTAATTTCTCTTATAGAAAATAAATTTGGGGACCAAATTCCTTGTTAGTGGGGAGAGAATTTAATGTCTCATTAACCATTGTTTGTGGTTTCAGTACCGCAATTGTGCTAGAATAAGAGCTTTTTAGTTTTAGTTAGTTTCTTTCTTAGGTTTGTTGGAGGAGTTGCAACCGTCTCGAGGCTTTTCCAGTTCGCTGAAGAGAGTTTTGCATCAGATCTTGCTGAGGTTTAGAGTTGTTCTCGTTGTTCAGTTCTATTTTAGTGTCAGAGGTTCAGAGTTTTCTCAGATTAGCAAGCTTCAGTGGATGATTTGTTCAGGGTTTTCTTCGAATACAGATTCGTTTGCAGAGTTGATCAGGTAAGTTGTACTTTTGTGTGGTTAGACAAGTGTGAGATTAGTTTTGAGGAGGAGATTGACTTCAGATATTACCGATAGTTTTGTGATGTTTCTAGAGTTGGATTGAGATTTGTATAGTTGCAAGTGGCCGATGTTCAATTTGTGGGACAGAAGAAGCCTATGTACCAGAGTCATTTCAGCTTTGAGATCAGACATGTTGATTTGAAGTGGGTGTGAAGTTTATGATATACCTATGATATGTGAATGTTCAGATGTCTATCAGGAGGAGATACTGGATTTATCGCTAGTTAGAAAGACTGACTTCACTATAGAGCTTGTATCAGGGACGACACTGATATCCAGGACCGTGTACAGCAAGACTCTAGCAGAGTTGAGAAAATTGGAAGTGCAGTTGCAGGATATGTTAGACAGAAGTTTTGTGAAACCAAGCGTGTCACCGTGAGGTGCACTGATTCTTGCACAGATGCTTTTGTAGAATAGAGGGATTGACAGTAGATCCAGCGTCAGTGGAAGCAATGGTCAGTTGGGACAACCGAAGACAGTGTCAGTAATTAGAAGTTTCTTAGAATGGGCAGGATATTATAGATAGTTTGTGAAGGAATTTTCTACATTTGCAGCCAGTTGAACAAGTTGACAATGAAAGACGTTTTGTTGGTATGGTCAGTGCAGTGTAGCTAATTTTCAGGAGCTGAAGACCAGATTGACCACAGCCCTTATTCTTACATTACGTACGGGGAATGGAGATTTTGTGATTTTTACAGATGCTTCAGGCATTGGATTGGGATGCGTACTCATGCAAGGAGGAAAGTAACGACTTACAGGTCCAAACAGCTGAAAGAGCACGAAAAGAGATACATTGATCATGACTTGGGGATTGCAGCAATTGTTTTAGCTCTACAGATGTAGATGCACTAACTGTAATTGGCGAGATTTGAACTCAGAACATAGAAATCTTCAGTACCTATTTCCATGGAGGATTTAAACTTGAGCCAGCAGAGGCAGATGCATTGAGCAGAGATATCAGCTAGTGGGTGATTGATAGCATGTTACGAGGAGAGTAGACATTTTGGGCAGAATCAAGGACAGTAAGAGGAATGACCTAGAGTTGATCAAATGATAGAGAAGATTGCAAGCAGGCCAAAGTTCAGACTCGTGGAGGGTGTGTTGCTTTATCATGGCAGATTGTGTGTGTCAGATGTGGTGACAGAACCTACGGAGTTACTACTGGTGGGATAGCATGAAGACAGAGATAGCAGGGTTTGTGTCAGATGTTTGTAATGTCGGACAGAGTTATGGAGTTGTAAGTAGGTTGTGGGTCAGTTTGCAAGTTGTGAGCAGATTGTGGGTCAGTTTGCAAGCAGCTTGAGCACTATCCTGAGTTTCACCGCAGTTTGCCACCTTCAGACTTCAGAGATAGAGTTTAGCTAGAGTAACCAAATCTTTTACCTGTGATAGATTTAGTCATTTGGAGGACCAAATGTTCTAAGGAGGGAAGGATGTAACATCCCAAAATTCCAAGGTTGTAATTAGTCTAGTTAATTGTGCTTTTAGCTAATTAAGCTCGTTTATAAGCCAAACAGGTCCGATTAATCATTAGGATTGCGCGTGCGAAGTTGGGTTGAGATCCGAGCCCGTTTGGGTACAGTAGGGGTGTGTGTCGCTATTTCCGGAAAGTTCCGAGGGCTTTTTAGTGTTTTCTATTTTTTGAGATTTTGGTACCATCGGGTAGATCACCTAATTTCTCAGACTTTGTCCTTCTGTTACATTCCAATCCGGACCTCCGAACCCGACCCAGAACCTGACCTGACCCGTACCCATCCAACCCCATTCTCCATTTCCCATCTCATCCCATGTGGACCCCACCTCATCCCATCATGCCCCACCCCCCTTAACCCACGTGCATACCCCCCACCCATTTCCACTTTCCCCTTTTCCTTTATTAGGTCAAACCCCTCCCCCTCTCCTCTTTCACTCCAACACAACAACAATAGCAGCCCCCATTTCTCCCATTCTCTCATCTCTCTCGTTCTCCCTCCCTCACGATGTGCTGCCACCGTCGCTGGACGCCATCATCATCATCACCGGCCATCTCTCTTCTCCACTCTCCCATCTCCCATTTACATCTCTCTCACCTCTCATTTCTCTAATTCATTCTCTCCCTTTCTCTGTTTTCTTTCTTGTTTCTCCTTTATTTCATTCCCTCACCTCACCTCATCTCTCCACTCACCTCCCTGCCCACATGGATCAGCACCCACTCATCCATCCCATTCTCTGTTTCTCTTTTCTTCCTTTGTTTCTTTCTTTTTTTTCTCTCATCCATCTCTCTCCCTCTTCCCAGCACCTCACTGCTGCCACCGTCCCGCAGCCTCCTCGTCGCCGTCGGCGACCAGCACCATCACCGCTGGCCACCACCATCTCCGGCGAACCCAGCCCCGCCTCATCTCTCTCTCTCTCCCTATTTCCCTATTTTTCCCTTTCTTCCTTTCCTCCTCTGTTTCTCTCTCTTTCTCTGTTTTCTTTCTTTATTTCTCTCCCTCCTTCCCTGTTTCTCTCTTCATTCTCTCTCTCTCTTACTTTCTTTCTCACTCCTCCCTGCCAACGATTTCAACCCATACCCATTTCACTCCCTCTCATTTTCTCATCATCCCACTTCACTTTCTCTCATCTCATCTCATCTCTCCACTCACCTCACTCCACTCACTGTCGTTGACTTTATCCCCACCCATCTCACCATTTCACTCTTTCTCTCTCTAATTCACTATTTCTCTCTATTCTCTCTTTCTTTCTCTATCCTTTCTTTGTTTGTCTCCTTCCTTTTCCTTGACAATGGACCACCATGACCCCCCATCACCACTAATATAGTGGCCATCAATCTAGTGGGCCCCACAACCTCCGTTGGTCACCATTATCTCCGCGTGGACCCCGCAAGCATTTCTTCTTCAATTTGCAAACCACCGCTCCATCCACCCATTTATTCGGTAAGCTCTTCTTCCCCTAGGTTTGGTTTTTATACGTTGGGTGTAGAAATGTGTTTGGTAGCTTAGAGCTTCCCCTCTAGTGATTTTATATTTTAATTAGTTTTATTTTGCTATTTACCCCTTAGGTTTGGTTTGTTGGGCTATGGAGCTAGGCTTTGTGGATTTGGGCATTTTCAACCAAAGGCAAGTAGATATTTATATATATGCTTGGATATGTTTGTCTTTCATTTGATTTGAAGATTGATGATGATTTAGATGACCATATGCTCAATTGATACCTTTGATTTTGGAAAACATGATAACTATGTTTAATTGTTTAATTAAATGGATATTGGCTGGATGGATATTAGATGATGGACTTGATGAGAGGGGGTATGGATGTATGTGGAGAGGGCAAGGCCCTATTTTCTTTGTTTGCAGGGTTAGAATGGAAGGGCTAGGTCCTTCATATTGACTGATTACTTGTTCAGGGATTTTGGAAAGGGGTTCCCACCCATTTCACTTCAGTTATAGAACTGAGGTTTTGTAACTGTAGTGTATACGGTCGACCGGCCAAGGGGATCGGGTCGACCGACCACACACAGTCAGGCTCTCTGGAGCCTGATGAAGAAATACATGCACATCATTTGTTTACAACTTTCGGTCGACCGGACTGGGTCGGGTCGACCGGGTACTCTATGTGGGATGTCGATCGGCCAAGGGCTGGATCGACCGAATGATCTGTGGCACCTTTTGGAAAGGGCCTTTTAGACCCTATCTTGGATGGACTTAGGTGGAACCTTGGTTACCCTTTTTGGACTCATTTGACTATATGTGAAGATGTTTTGAGCCGACGTCTTTCACGGTTAATCCGGGTGTGTCGGGTTACAACCTATCTCAATCTTGAATGGTACGGGACAACGGGATACCCCCTTTATATCTATGCACGGAGATTGTCTGTTTGGGTATCGCGAACCCTACTTCCCTTTGTGACTGAGTATAGTTGTACGATGCCTCGGGTTTAACATGGTACCTAGGATTGGATTGTCTATCGCTTCTGACTCCAAATTGTACCGTCTGGTACTTGTCTACATGCTATGTTCATGTTCCTTAGCTTCGCTTGCTTTGTTTTGTTTTGGGATTATTTGATGAACCTAGGTGTTGAACTTAGGATCCCTTTTGATGTTCCGCTTGTTTTGATTATTGATGGAAGTGTTGAGGCTAGGTGGCTTTGATTGTAAAAGCTTGACGAGGACTACTTATGGTATTGATGTTGAAAGAAGCTTGCTTGTTTGGTCTTGATCTTGATTTGATAATGGAAAGTAGTCTCTCTTTTGTTAATGAATCTTGTTCACGCAAGAAAGCCTAGCTCCTCACTATTGTTTGTCTAGGGATCTTTGTGTCAGGCACCACTCAGCTGTATATCGCCCAACACAGATGGGGCACCATCTGTGTGAGGACCTTGATGAACGTCTGCGCAGTACGACCTTTTACTTGTTGATGGATCTTGCTTGTTTGCCGGGTCATTACCGTGCCTTGTTGCCGAGTTACTACTCGTGCCTTGTTGCCGAGTTACTACTCGTGCCTTGTTGCCAGGCTTTAATCCTGTGCCTTGTTGCCAGGTATATCCTGTGCCTTGATATCTCCACCACAACTCAATGGGAGTAGGGAGGGCAATGACACTATCCCGTGGTAATTAGCATATGTGGACCGCCTATCTTGCTAGATGTTTATGTTAGTTTGATTATGATTCGTATGCTATGCACTTCTTACGATCAGGATGCTATGCATGTTTTATGATCTTGTCTATCGTCTATTCTGATTCGTTCTACATATCTATTGATGTTTTATATTTATATCTGCCTGCCGACCGTCGTGTCTGATGCTGCACTTGGTGCATAGGTACCGGGTACATCTACCTTTGGGAAAGTGGAGGCGTTGCTTCAGGCAGTTTAGCCTGATGGTGAGTACGAGTTGTGTGTCGACGGTATTGTCGTCGTAACCAACATACGAGTGCCTTCATACTTTGGTTAGTTCGTATTTATTCTCTTTCGGCTTAGGTTTTGTTAGAAGCCATTAATTAATATATTTTTGTTATCTTTTGCTAAACTTAAACTATAGAAAAGAAAGATGTGCATACTCTGAAATGTTATATTGTACCAATTGTTTAATTATGATGTTCCGCTGTGTTTTATGGTTATCGAGGAAATATTTATACCTCACCGCGGACTTCGATCCTATGGGACATGATTGGGGCCAGGTTGCATTTGTTTAATGTCAAGAAATTTTTAATTGGCCCTAATCTCACGTATAACCCCGGTTTCACTTTTGGGGGCGTGACACATCGCAACCTTGTGAAGTTGTATGGATGCTGCATTGAGGGAGATAGGAGACTCTTGGTTTATGAGTACCTTGAAAACAAGAGTCTTGATCAAGCACTATTCGGTATGAGTCCATTCCTTTTCTTTTCCTAGTTTGAAACAACGTACTTTAATTTAACAACACTAGCCACCTGACATTCTAATACTCCCTTCTGAGGGGTAACTTGTTTGCTTTGGTGGTACCTGTAATCACAACCATATTGAATGTTGGCAGAGAAGATTGTTATCCTCCCCCTATTGTGCATCTTA